>VZZY01018947.1:585276-605698 GCA_013400335.1 Eurystomus gularis | reverse complement strand
AGGAGGCCCCAGCAATGATGGGAGGGTGGAACCCCTCTGGTGTGAGGCCAGGCTGGGAGAGGTGGGCTTGTTCAGCCCGGAGAAGAGAAGGCTCCAGGGAGACCTTCTTGGGGCCTTTCAGTGCTTCAAGGGGCCTGCCAGCAAGATGGGGATGGGCTTTTGAGCAGGGCCTGTTGGGACGGGACAAGGGGTATGGGTTTAAACTAAAAGAGGGTGATTTAGACTGCAGAGATGGAAGAACTTTTTGATGCTGAGGGTGGTGAGGGCCTGGCCCAGGTCGCCTAGAGAGGTGGTCGCTGCCCCATCCCTGGAATCCCATCCCCATTGCAGGTGAGGTTGGCCGGGGCTCTGAGCAACCTGCTCTGGTTGCAGATGTCCCTGCTCCCTGCAGCGGGTTTGGACTAGATGAGCTTTAAAGGTCCCTTCCAACCCAAACCATTCTATGATACTGGGTTTTGAAAGAGATGGACGAAAAAATTGTAGCTCTTGGGGTTTGTGAATTGGTGTTTTGTTTTGAGAACCTAAAGTCTATTAACCTTCTTGAGAGCCGTTCCTTTCAGGAAAAGCCTTGTTTTCATGCCAATATCTTTAACAACAAGAATGCAGAAGAGAAGAAATCCCAGAAGTACCAGCAGAACCCCTCCCAGAAGAGCGAGAGGTTTTAGGAACCCAACCTCAAGCCAGAGAGGCAGGCTTGCAGATGGGGAGAGTTATCTTTAAACGGTAATTTGTTTCAAAGGTTTCTTTGAACAGTCTCAGTGAGCCTCTTGTGTGAGAGTGACCGTTTTTATTCTACGACAAATTACTCTGGGATTTTTCATGGTGTTTTGAGATGGTTTTTAATACAAATGTCTCTACTGAACTTACACTTGTACTGGATTGTAAGAACAATTGAATAAATTTAATGCGTTTCATGAATCATTTGCCAGCACTTCTGAGATACCTGAATCTACTCGCTTCATCGTTTGATATTAAGTAGAATAGAACGAGGCTGGGCAAACTCCCAGAGAGGTGGGTTCATTCAAGGTACAGAAAGTAGCCGAGGGAGCCGGGCAGCCCATGGGGAATCCCAAGGGAGCCATCCCGCAGGCTGGTGTCGTGGCGAAGGCACGCCGTGGTTCGGGGCTGTGGCTTTCCTCCGCTCCTGGTTCAATGGCATTAGCAGGGCCACCTTGCCGATTTTTGCCGTACTCCTACGAGCCTTTCTTGCAGGAAGACAAGATGGTGTCCTGCGGCGATTTAGATTGTGTTTTTCCTTCCTGCAGGTTTAATCCAAGAAAGGGGTCCAAGAGAAGGAAATAAATGGAGTGCTGTTGTTTTACAATCCTGGAAGAAAATGGGAATCAAGGGTCCAGCCTTGTCAGTAAGTGAAGTTAATTGAAAGTGAGATCTGTAATTATGCTGCTGGCTGAGATATACATTATTAAAATAATAGAGGGTCTTCGGTGCCTTAACAAACAGCCTCTCCTCTGGAAACACTGAGAAAAACAGATTTTTATTTTTTTAAGCTCTTTGCATTTCCTGCTTGTACCAAGCCATTAATATTTTGGTGTCAGTTGCACCAGGGATTCAAACTACTCATTTCTGATCTGTAGCGTACTCTCAGTAAAATTGAGTTTACACTTCAATAGCTTGCTTTCTTTCATTACTCCTTTTAATATCGTGTCTTGGCCTCCTGTGGTGGCTTCCACATTTGGCGGTTCTGCACATCTCGCATCCTTTCAGGACAAAATGTCAGATTTAAAAAAAAAATCCCTTTTAAAACTACAAGCTCAAAGGTAGAAGGCCTGGAGTTGTGGAGGATCACGCGTTCTGCACTGCTCCGCTGAAAAGCAAAGCAGAAAGTAGATCAGCTGGCAGCTCTGTTGGTTCGTGGAGTGAGTTAAAAGGCTCAGCAAACAAAAAATAAAATTATGTAAAAATAGAGCCAGCTAGGTTGAGATTGGACTTTGTCCCTTAATTAACAGCTCTCTCTGGAACACAGTGGCAGGATCTGTCAACGAGACTAAAATACAAGGTGTTGTTTAGACAGGCACCCAGGGACAATAGCTAACACTTCCCATCCAGTAAATTAAGGCAGCATCAGGCTGTGCCGGCGGCCTGAAATCTAATCCATTCTCGGAAATGAGCTAGAAGTTTGCTGCTTGACCCCAAATCTTCCTCTTAGCAGCACGTGTAGTTTTGTAATGCCATTTTCCCGTTTCTTTTTTTTTTTAACGTTCCTCTCGCCCCTTTTCGCTAGGTGGGAAGCCAAATGTCAGCCCAGGGAGAGGACAGGCGAGGGGAGGCCGCCACCGCAGCGATACCGCAGGTAGGTGGTTACGTGGGGAAGACAAACAAACGCTTTCAGGCTCGCCTCTGCGAGGGCGATCCGAGGCGTAGCACGTAAGAGCGGGACGTGGCTGGCGATTGCGCACTCCCGTGTTAGTCAGATGTGTGCACAAGGGCAACCCCGACTAGTGCCACCTGGAGACACCAGCACAGGTGTAGTCGCAGCAGGAAAGCTGCCCTTTTGCTGCTAAATCCTGGGGAAGGTTTGTGCACCAAGCAAGGAAGGGTCTTGTTAGGCAGCACCTGGTGTAGCTCCGCTGTCTGCTAGTCCCAGCACACACGGGGGCTAAATTACCTGCTTCAGCTGGAACTGGATCTTCTGTTTCATTCACAACACTGCTGAAACAAGGTGGTTGCCCCATGTGTCCATTCACACCCATTTCAAAATGTGTTTGGTCGCTGTGTTTTTGAAAAAGAGCGGGTCGGTTGTGGTATTTGTGAGAAGCGAGCGTTGAGAGAGGCGAGGGGTGCAAAGGCAGGGCTGCTGGGGCAGGAGATGGTCATGGGGGAGTTCAGAGGGAATGAGAGAAGGAAGGACATAGAAGGAATGAGGAAAAGTGGAAAAGATGAGTGGAAGTCACTGCAAGAGGGGCTGAATGGGCAGCAGTCAACCAGTAGAAAGAGGAAAAACAAAAAACACAATAAAAGAGAATCTCAGGGTCCAAATACCAGAGGGTTGAGGCTATCTGCAAGCTGATGTCACACTGTGCAGTGAGAACAGCCCCAGGGCAGCCGTGCTGTGCCACCAGCTGCTCTGACTGCAGAGGAGCAGATACACCATGCAGCCCTGTCACCTCTGTAGCTGTCTCTGCAGAAGTGTCAGCGAGGGGGCTGGGAGCAGGGGAGAGACCTCACAGCTGGGGGAGCTTCACTGGGGCATTTACCCCAAAAAGCAGCTTCCCCTGGGGCCTGGAGGCTCTGATGGAGCCAGCAAAGTGACAAAAGTGAGGGGCCGGCACAAGTGTCACCTCACGGATGCTATGGCATCGAGTCTTGGGGGCTTCCTAGTGTTGTCTCAGCGTTCCCATGCAGCTGGGAGGCACCACCACTCTACTTTGGGGCTCAGGTACATAAATAAGACCACTCCCCAAGCTCTAGTTAGGAAACAACATCTGCACAGCCAGGAAGCATATCCCAATGTCCCCGGGCCATGCATGCCTCAGGCTTTCAAGAGCAGTAGTGGAAACCGTGGAGGTGGTGCTTTTGGTGGGACTGCAACTACACCACGCAAGCTGTACATGGGAGAATAGCTAAAACAACCACCTCGATGGGACTAACCTCAGTCAGGAGAAGAATGGATTTACCAGCACACCTGCATCTACACGGGGACTCCTTCTGGCACTGCTGGCTGCCAGAAGATCAGCCCTTGCTGCCCCGGTCAGTGCTGTGGTGCCTCTGAGGTTGGCACATGCTGTGCCACTCTGAGCTCCAGCCACAGGGACTCACTGCTCCAGGGCTGCTGTGTTCCCCATCACTGCTCACCCTCTGCAAGGAAAACTGTCTACTAGAAATGTGAGGGCTGGAACCCCTCTGCTGGGAGATCAGGCTGAGAGAGTTGGGCTTGTTCTACCTGGAGAAGAGGCTCCGGGGAGACCTTAGTGCAGCCTTGCAGGACTTAAAGGCGGCCTACAAGAAAGCTGGGAAGGAACTTTTTACAAGGGCTTGTAGTGATAGGACAAGGGGTAATGGCTTCGAACTGGAAGAGGCTAAATTTAGATGAGAAATTAGGAAGAAGTCCTTCACCGGCACAAGTTGCCCAGGGAAGCTGTGGATGCTCCATCCCTGGATGTGTTCAAGGCCAGGTTGGACGGGGCTTTGAGCGACCTGATCTAGTGGGAGGTGTCCCTGCAGGGGGGTTGGAACTAGATGATCTTCCAACCCAAACCGTTCCATGATTCTATGAAACATGTCCTGGGTCATACTCAGGAAGCCGCTAGATTCTAACCAAAAGCCACTGTCTCTTCCTCCACCACCAAGTGCTCCTGGGGCCTCTGGAAAGAGGAACCCAGGAGCAATCTATGGATGGCCAGCATGACCACCAGCACCGGGGCTGCTGGCACCAAGCAGCATTCTCCCCTCCAGCACAGGCATCCTGAACAAAACAAGCAGAAACCATAACGAGGAGAAATTATGCAGTCCCAAAAGGCGCATCATGAGCTGGGTTCGCTGGTTGCTGCTCTGCCAGGTGGGGAACAGTCTAACCAGAGTAGTTTGCATTCACCTCCGGTCCACCAAGCCTTTGTGTAATAAACTGTTGTAGCCCCGGAGAAGGGAGCATTCAAAAAAGCTCCCCGAGGCAATGCTGAGCAGAAGCCTGAGAATCCTATGGCATGAGTCACTGCTCTCCACATACTGCATCTATTCCAGGCTTTAATTAATAAGGTTTTACATTTCTATGGCACTTTCCATCTGGAAAGGCCCTAAAATGCTGTGAAGACTAAGGGGGTACGGCAGGGTTGAAATGTGATTACCAGAGAGAGAGGTGGGGCCATGCAGGGAGGGAAAACTAAGCCAAGGGCACCAGGGAAGGAAAAAAAAAAAAAAAATCCATGATTTTAAGTGGAGCCTCTGTTACATCACTGAGTGTTTCTTATCCATGGAGAACAGACAATAAGATTTTAGTTTCCAAGGCAGCACTTGAATAAATAGGCATCGAAGGTTGCTTTCTTTATCCAGAGGTATGTAGTGCAGAACAAGCACTGCACGATTTTAACTTAGGGTGTTTAAGGGACCGCAATGTGAGCTACAGATTTAAACCGTAGTTGGGATCAAGGCTTTCCTCCCTCCTGATGAGCAAGTTGTTCCCAAATGCCAGACACAAAGCAGAAGCCCGTGGAGGGAACAAATCCCAGGCTGCCTGCACCTGACTGTACACTCAGAGCACCAAACTCGGCTCCCTGGAAGCTCAGCAGCGTCACCTGAGGCTTCAAAGTGAAAGCTGTCCCCAAGCACCAAGCCGAGACTGAGAAAACAGCAGGGGAACAGGCCTCTTGCCCAAGGCTGAGGTGACCCCCAAGGGGAGCTGAGGCTTTGCTAAACCGTCACAAATCCCTTTGTTCCTGTTTCAAAAGATTAAACTGGTGGAATCGCCCCACTCGGCTGACTTCCATCAGCAGAGAGCAGCTTCTGCCACTGAGCAGGGCTGGCTTGCCCTAAGCCCATGGCGACAGCAACGCCTGTTGGCTACAGCTGGCATCCCTCTTACATAGTCCAGGGCCAAAATAGGCTGCGAGCGCTTGGCCACAAAGAATTTTCAAAGGAATGTCAAAATTCCCTTTTTCTCAGTGCAATTCCAGCCTATTTTCATCTGCCACTTTCTGGAAGAGACACACAGGCATGGCCACGGCTAGTCGTAAACTTTGATTGCTTCCCGAGGAGAAGCTGCAGGCAAATTACAGGCTAGTGTGCTCTTTTTATGTCTCTGCTGCTCGGGGCATGGCAGCACTGCTGCATTCCCTCCTACCCCCAACAAATTCCTCCCTGCTTATTGATGGATGTTAATGACCTGCCTCTATAATTAACGCATCTAGCACCGCATTCAGCGGGAGATGAGTCCTCAGTGCCACCTCAGTGGGATGCTGGAGAGACGCACGAGATGGATTCTGGAGAAATGCACCATCTCATGTGTGCAGAGCAGGATCCTTCCCAGTTTCCACCTCCACCCAAGCATCTCTTGAAGCCATGCCGCACTTGAGCTCCACCTGCTACATCAACCCAGTGTGAGGACAGGGCTGCATGAGTACACTGAGGTTGTGGTTGCACCATATCTGGGAGTCCCTTCCCTGTGTCGTCCTCTAGGAAGCAAGCTGCACATCACTCCTCTAGGAGTGATCACACCTCTCTAATACAGAGAGATGATGTCCTCACCTCTCATGCTGCAGGCTGGCATGGAGGAGCACCCTCCACCCCTCAGCATTTCTGAGGGGAGGGTATTACTAGCAGACCTATCCCTCTCCCATGAACAGAGAGATAGATACGAGTAGTTTTTGTGCTGGTGTAGCAGAGAAACTGAGGCAGAGCAGGTTGGTGTTCATATCCCTGCTCGTATTCCTGCCATTCCCAGCCCTGAGTCCAAACCCAGGACTGGGCTGCCTGCACTGCACCAGAAGGCCTGGAAGCCCCCCAACCTGGCTTTTTTAGGCATTGAAACCTCATCCAAAGGGAGAAATCCTGCCGTCAGGGTGAAAAGCATTGCTACCGAAATGTGATCAAAGAGAGGTTATCAACTTAAGTGTACTCGGAGGTTTCTTTCCCAGACAAGAGAATTATCAATGAGAACCCAATCTTAAAAGGTAGCTGCTATTGACAGGGAAATAAAAGGAATACCGTTCTTACCAGACAGACCTAAGTTGCTCCAAATTGCTGTCAGCTTGAAATATCTCACTGGTAATTTGTTTTCAAATTCTTTCTCCCTAAATTTGATTTGTTGCTGTACAGTGGATGATCCATTCTGCACAGTGTCTCAAAGAGCATTCCCATTGTCCTCTCGCTGATTGTTTGTGAGCTATCACTGCTGGGAGTTGGCAGCATTTATTATGAAAAGGGACATCATCGCTTGAAAAGCGGATTTTGTCTGAGGATGCGGTATCTGCTGCTGTTACAAAAAGCAGCTAAGATTCCTGGGAGCAAAGTCATCAGGGAAAAAAATCACATTCCTCCCCATCTTTGAGCTTGTCCGCATGGGCAGCTGGCCACGCTGCGTGTCTGTACCCCGGGGTGAGGGAAGAATGGGGCAGCTTTTTCCAACAAGACTTCAATAAATCCTTTTGCCAGGATCCTTTTTAACCAGGAGAAAAATTAGTAGGGTTTCCTACCTCCTGTGGTATTGTAGCAAGAGGACAAGCATCGCACTTGGCAAATTTTTCTGCTCTTTGTTATCTGAGGGAGGAAAAGGTAGCGCTGATTTACGAAGCATCCTGCTGGGTTCAGTGATATCTCCTGCATGGTATGTCTGGGGCTTTCCCATGCCTCTGAGCGGTCGCTCCTGGCTCTCCAGGAGTTTGGTCCCTGTGCAGGATGTGTTTCTACACATTTGACACAGAGGTAGAAATGCAAAGCTCAAGTCTCACCTATTCATGCAGATCTGTCCAGCCTCTGTGCAGCTGCTCATGAGAAGAGCAGTATCCTTGCCCCGGCATTCTCACTCGGGAACATTGGTATTTCTTCTACCATCCTTTTCCATCTTACCTAAACCTGCAAATGAAGAGAAATGTTGTTGCAGCAGGTCCAGAGGAGGCCAAAAAAAAAAAAAAAGATCTGGGGGCTGGAACCCCTCTGCTGGGAGGCCAGGCTGAGAGAGTTGGGCTTGTTCAGCCTGGAGAAGAGAAGGCTCCAGGGAAACCTTCTTGGGGCCTTTCAGTGCTTCAAGGGGCCTGTCAGAAAGATGGGGATGGACTTTTGAGCAGGGCCTGTTGGGACAGGACAAGGAGTGATGGTTTTAAACTAAAAGACTAAATAGAAGGAAAAAATGTTTGACACTGAAGGTGGTGAGACCCTGACCCAGGTTGCCCAGAGAGGTGGTCACTGCCCCATCCCTGGAACCATTGCAGGTGAGGTTGGCCGGGGCTCTGAGCAACCTGCTCTAGTTGCAGATGTCCCTGCTTAGTGCAGGGGGGTTGGAGTAGATGGCCTTGAAAGGTCCCTTCCAACCCAAACCAGTCTGTGATTCTATAAATTCCAGTCTGGGGACACGGAGCTACCTCAGGTTACCATGGCAGAATGGAGAGACCTGCCCCAGCCCACCTGAGCCCACCTTGCAGGGCACGGGGTGCTGAAGGGCTGTCCATGTGGCTTCCCAGAAAACACAGAGTCTCACCCATGTCATGCATGTAGCTGTATTAATTTCTTGTTAAAGAGAACATACATACCTGATTCTTGCTTATTTCTGGGTCTTTCCAGGAAAGCATTGGCGACTTGAACATATTTCCGCTCACCAGCTCGTTGGCAGGACCCGTCAGTGGCATCGCTGCAGGTAGAGTGTCAAGCACTTCACATCACCCCAGGAGCTCACACTGTGCCTTGGACGGGTCCCGGTGCCATCCAGAGCACGGGGAGAACCGGGGAGCTGGTGGAAGCACTAGAAGTTAGGCACTAGAAACCCGGTAATTGTTGCCAGTGCTCGAGAGCAGCAGGAAACACAGCGATAATTCACCCGGCTGTAATTTTGCCACGCAGTTTACCCTGACATCACATCACGGAAAGCTCCACTTAAGCAATTGTAACATCACTGAGAAGACTGAATTAAGGAAAAAGAGAAGGAACATAAACCTCCCACTACTGTTATTTTCAGAAAGCAGCAACAGGAAGAGCCAGCTCAAAGGCCCTGATGCTCCAAGCTGTTATTCCTCCCTGGAAACCAGCCACCTAAGACACAGAAACACCCTGAGCCATGGCAGGAGGTCCACTCTGTGCCCACTGCATGTTCCCATGGGCAGGTCCCCACAGACCTCACTGCCCCAGCTTCGGCTGCCCTCAGCACTTGCTTGGCTCTGCTGTGGGATGCCCCGGGCAGACACCCGATGCCGTGCCCTCTTCGCAGCAGGTGGCACTGACAGGGCTGGGGACACCGCTGTGTCCCTGAGCACAAGTGTTGCAGCAGGGCTGCTCAGGAGCCAGCAAAATTTTCCTCTTTGCAGGAGCAGGCTGAGCCTTTCCGAGGTGGCCAAATGCGGGTGTCAGCTGGGCAGGAGCAACGCGAATCAGTCTCTCGCTGCTTAAACATGTATCTGTGTACCCAAACCCTTTCCTCTAGAGTCTTGTGGCAGAAATGGAGTTTTAAAATGCTCAGTTATTTGTGGCTGAAGTGCTGGGGAGAAAAAATAAGATAACCACAGCCTCATTTGTCCTGCTTGAGCAGAGCTCACAGGACCCCGTCACCCACTGCTTGCACAGTGCCCGAGAGTACCACGATCTAGACGGGGTAATGAGGAGCACGGAGGAAGGAGTAGTGCCCAAAAGCAGAGCCAGTTCACACGGGGACACGGGCAAGCCCAAATTATCACAACACTGAGGTGTGCCAACTGTTGCTTTCATGCATGGGTGTTATTGCCAATTAGGTGCGGTGGGTGGTTCTTTAAGTACCAGCTGCTTCTGGCAGATCAAGGAGCAAGGACAGGTTTTGTAGACCCAAATGTTGTCAAAGGGGTGCTTTGGAGATTTAACAGCTTTTAGGAGGGAACTTGTGGGAGTTCCTCCAGAGAACTATCTGCCTAAGCCTGCTTTTCTTTTTTTCTTTCGTTGTGTTTTGGAACAGCTTCTGCTCGCCAAGGGTCCAGCATAGGGAGCTGACATCGGGTCTCTGCCTGGTGAGGAAAGAGACCATAATCCGAGGTGACACAAGGCAGCAAGAGCAGATGAAAGGGGGCAAAGATGAGAGACCAGGGGACAAAAAGACAGCAAGTGTCGCATGCCAAGCAGAGGCTGGAAGAATTGTATGGCTTCTGAACATTGATTAGTAATTACGGCTGTGCGGCATCTCTCTCCTGTAGTGAGTTCCCCACCATTTTTGCCCAGTGCTCATGGACTGGCAGCAGCACAAGGAGAATGATGGGGAGGGATAGTTTGACACCAAGTGAAATACCTTCTTCCAGCCTAAGCGAGGCAAGTGAAGAGAACCACCAGGTGGGGTCTTCTACTCCCTCCTGGGGTAAAGACTCCATCCTGCCTGTCCTGGGGAACATGGACATTGGGAGGGGTCTGAAATCCCAGTGTCTTTGCTCGGCTGCCTTTTGCATCGCTCTGAGTGGTGGTTACAAGCCACTTGGGTGAGAGGGAAAGTGCCTGTAACCATGGCAATCCTCTGCAGCCACATCCGTCCCCGCTGCAGCCCCGGGGGCCACCTCCTGCCCCATAGCAAGCAGGGAGTGGTCCTACCACCTGCATTTTCCAGAGAAAAAGGTGCCATCTGAAGGAAATACCTGGATCACTTGGAGGTGGTCACCATCACCTGCGCCACTAGCCAGGTGCCAACAGCTCCCAGAGGTTGGGGACAGCCGTACCATAACAGGACCTGCCTGGCAAGAAGCCCCTTCGATCCAGCTCTGAGAGAAGCATCACCCTGCTCCGACTCTGCAGCATCCAACCTTCTTTCACCACACAATGCTCAAGCACTCTGGAGATTTTGAGCCACATCCTCCAGTGAGACCAGTATGGGTTACAGCATTTGGCAGCTGAGGAACGGTGACCTGGCTTTCTATCAGGGCAAAGCTGTTGAATCCCTCCCCTCCTCGGCACTGCCTTCCTGCACAGCTCTGTTAGCAAGGCCTGCACACAGAATATTAGGGATTAATGAGACAGGTGATTAAATACAGTTCTGCTTAAAATCCATCCCAAGAGGGTGGGTATGGAACTGCCCTGTTGTGAGTTAAGCAATAAAGCCGGAGAAAGCAGAAAACACGGCAGGGAAGTGGTTCTGTTTCATGAGCATTCTTGAGCTTCGCACTCCCAGTGCCTCTGCCCTCTTCAGGTGTGGCTGCAGTGCAATTTTGGTGAACTCGGCTTGCCACAGCCGTGCTGAAACCCTCAACTGCTCCAACTCTGGCCAAAGCTGGTGATAGGTGCTCCTGCGAGGGCCAGCTGTGCAACCAGGAGGGGAGAAAAAGGGCAAAACAGGACTTTAGTACACTGCTGTCACTTTCTTGTGCTAATACTCCATTTAAAGATCCCATCCATGCTACACGTACCTCCTCCAAACCACCGTAAGTAGCAGCACCAGCTGAGCAGGGCATGGTTGTCCCCTGGGTGATAGCACACGGGGTGCTTCGTGGTGCAGAGTGGCAGCGCATGTGTTTGGGGAGGCTGAGCCTTGCAGTATCTCCTTATATTTGTATCTGAAACTCTGCACAAATCTAAAAGTAGAGAAGTTGGGAAGAGCAATTGTAGACCCCTACCAGCATGAGCACTTCAAATCCACAGCTCTCGAAGGGCTCATCAGCGCCGGCCAGCACCATTATCCACTCCGTACAGATGGGGAGACCAAGGAAATGTGCCCTGTGTAACCCAGGAGGGCTGGGAGCACAGCAAGATCCCAGTTGAGGGAAATCTCAGCCCTTGGGCCATGAATGAGTTGTCAGATGTCTGCATCAAAGGCTCTAACATCAGAGCCCTGCTGCCCAGCTGGCCTGTGCAGTTGGGCATGTCTTAGCGCTGGCAGGTCCGAGATGCAGCCAGGACTGCCCAGCCCTGTGCCCTCTGCTAGCAGCTTCGGTTTCCTTCCAAGATTGAGGAATAAAAGCTTCCCGTGAGCATCACTAAAATCGTTGAGAGCAGATAACTCCAAACCATCCATCTGCTTGCAGGTCTCCACTGACCAATAGCCACCGAGCGTGCACCAGCTGTGCTCCTTCCTCAGGAGTAGCTTCATGGTGCCCACTAAAACACCTGGCTTTGTGCTCCTCAAAACCTCATGTCCTGGTGAAGTGGTCCCTTGTGTGTGACACAAAAAGCCCAGCTCTTGATTGCTGGGGTTCAAACCCCCATTTCCCCCCCCAGCCCCGTTGCCTGGCACCAGGATATTTTATCCACACCCTGGCTCCTGCTGCCAACTCTAACACAAGTATCAGGGACTATTCAGCTGCTCAGGAGCAGAGCAGCCTGCTTGTAAATTTAATATTACTTGTGGTTTGCTCAGAGTTCATGCCCCAGGTTGCAGCTGGATGGAGTGAGCCAGTCCCAAGTGCTTCTGATGGATATAAAGAGGATATGCAATCAGAGGTGCACTTAAGCAAGTATATTACCAAGTTAAATGACTTCAGTTTTACTAAGCTAATTAAAAAAGGAACAAAGCAATGATCAGATTACAGTCATAATTAATAACTCCACAGGTTCGAATTATCCAGTCACCAAATAAATACCACATGTAATCAGAGGAAGCCAGGGGTGATAACTTGAGGGAATTCATGTCCCGCTCTGAGGGGACAAGAGCTACATCTTGAGCAGTGACCTCAGCTCCCCAAGACAGCACGTTAACCTTTCCTATCAAGGAGATCTTCTTCCTAAGGCCTCAGTGTCCCTATGAGCCCAGGTTGCTCCCATAAAGGGAATCAAGGGGGCTTGGGATGGGTGAGAGCCCCTTGATCCCCATCTCCTGGGTAATCAGGGCAAGACTCACCACTCACCAGCAGAGACGTGTCCCTCTTCTCTTTCTGTGCAGACATTTCTCCTTGGCCAGTCTAATGCTTTGAAAATTTCCTCAAGTATCCCAATTTTTTAATTTTTTTAATATACCAGCAAAGAATTGGGCAATTAATGTGGGCTTCTAAAGTGTTCCAGTAGCTTTTAACATAAACTGTAAAAGCAGGTTGCCTCTTTCGGAGCCTGGAGTCAACAAGAAGCTTCCCAGGCCAGTTATGGTGTCAGGCCAGGACACTGCTCCAGCAGCTCCGTGGGACCCTGGCCTAAGCACAGGCAGGAAGGTCAGGATCCGTCAGGATTGCTCTGCCACACATCCATCACCAGATCATCCTTGAAATGGCACCCAAAGAGGGCACCTCACCGTAGGCAAGGGCAGGATGGTGATTCTCACAGCGCTCTCATCGCTGCTGGATTGTACCTGAACATGCACTGGTGGGGTGGGCAGAGACCCCAGCATGGCTGGGATCTTCACCATCTGCTGCCTCTCGCTCCGCTTTCTGCTACAGAGGCGATGCAGAGGAGCAGGAGACGGGGTTATCACTGTTCACAAGAGCGGTTTTTGGTGGAGCTTTCGGGGAAGCTGCTGTGGTGGGTGGATGAGCCCAGGGGATTTTTAGCGTAAGGAAAGGCTCTGCCTGGGGGGGCTGTGAAAGAGACCCTGTTGGGGGGGAAAACCTTCCCCTTCACACCCAAGCAACCAAACCATCAGGTTTGAGCAAAGGGTGGGCATTTTCTGAGTACCACCAAACTGGGGACCTTACAGCCTCTGGAAGCTGGAGGCCATCGGTGTCTTCAGAAGGGATTAGACAAATTCAGGGAATGAAAAGCTTCATCAATGCTCACAGAGAAAAAGGCTGTAATGCAATCACAGCTCTAGAAACCTCCAGCTCCTTGGTTTCGGGTGATGGAGACCCTCAACTGCTCCCTCAGCCCTGCCAGGAGCTGCTGAGGACACGCTGCCACACTGGAGGGGGGCTCTGGCCCAACACCTCATCCTTAACATGAGAAATCGCATCCAAATTTAGAGAAAAAGAACATAGCATCCTGCATAAAGCCTCCGGCAGCTGGAGAACAGAGACAACCATGGGTGCACACCCAAAGGAGCCCTCTGAAGCAGGGCTTTCCCATGAACCTTTTCTTTAATGATTTTTAAATCTTAGATTATTAACAAAAAAAAGGACAAAAGTGCTGTAAACGCAGCGTTTGGCACTGAGGGAGGAACAGGCACAGGGTGGAGATGCACAAGAGGACTTGGCAGCAGCAGGTCCTTTGTTGGGTGCCGCAGCTGCGGAGCTCAGCTCCACACCAAGATCCATCACCAACACCCGGGGAACCACCGCGGCTCAGGGGACCGCATCCTCTCCTCCCCAGACCAGGCTCTCTGCCTGCGGGAAGGGGCTCCTCAGCTGTCACCAACACCCCGAGCACTATGATAAGCCTCGAATCGACACCATTTAAAGCCACAACAGAGAAAGAAGATGCAGAAATCCACATCACCGAGCATCTCAGCTCGCTCAAACCCACCTCCCCCTGAGCAGTCCCAATCCTGCTGCTCCCAGCACCATGGCAGGGCCAAGCAGCCAGGTCACAGCCACCTCACCAGCAGACTCGCCCAGGCCATCCTCATGGCAGTGGCCGGGAGAGGATTTATTTCTCCTCCAGCCCAGAGGGAGGACAGCACTGGCATGTTCACAGCAGCTTTGCAGCATCCTCAGGCCTCTTAATTAGAGCAGACATAAACATCTTTGACACAGGTTGTGCATTTTCTGCCCTGTTACTGAAGCACCAAACAAACAGGCTTCAAAAGGAGACGTAAGAGTTCAGCTGGAGCCACTGGTGCTGGCACTTTCTGATACACTCACCTTGCACACACAGCCACAGCCCGTGCAAACCCCGCTGGCTCTGTTGGCTACCCTCGCACCCATCCCATCCCATCCCACCACCACACCAGGCAGGGCTGTGCAGGACACAGAGACCTCCCAGCACTGAGAGGGGACAGGCAGGAGCACGGCTAGAGCATCCTGCACCACCATCTCCCCAGGTTCGGCACAGCTTTGCTGGCTGTTAGGGCCAGGAAAGCAAAGTACGTGCTCTCCTTACCTGGGAAAGTGACCACCAAACCCTGGGTGCTCCCTCTGTGAGCCATTTGTAGGTGAGCATGTGCAGAGGGCTCCTTACCCCAGCCACCAGCTGGGGACAATGACCAGCTCAGCAAGGAGCAGCTGCTTTGGGTCCCTTAAATAAGATGTGAAGTGGTGAACATTAGCTGTGGGTGAGCAGCACCTGGGGTTAGCCTGCCCCTGGGACAACCTCCTGAAGAACCTCCCACTGGGACAACCTCCTCAGTAACCTCTCCCTGGGGATAACCTCCCCTGGGATAACCTGATGCTGGGCAGCTGTTAAAAAAGCCACATCTGGATTTTCTCTCTCCATGGGCAGAGCAGCAGCCCCAGGCTGGGGGGTCTCTGTGCTTCCCATGGAGATGTATTCCTTCCAGCCGGCAGCGTCCATCCTTGGAGCTGAATACGGCCACCCCTCCTCTGCACTGCGGCCAGGCTCCAGCAGCCATCCGGGGATGTTCTGGAGGGGTTGGTCAGGGGCTGTGTCCCATCGCATGCCTGGGGCTGATCTACCTGGCAAAGCCTAGAAATTACAATATCCATGCAAAAAGCAATTTATTTCGATAAATAAAAGTGGAAGTGATGCAGTTAGAGGCAACAAAGCTCTTCTGGGTGCCCAACAGTAGAAAAACACCGGTGCCTTCTCCCGGCTTCAGCAACCAGGGGAGAGAATAAACCTAATTCCTTTTGTAAATTGAACGTACAGATGCTTTGCTCGCAGCGCGAGTGGGTTTTGCCCTCGGTACTGAAGGGAGGTTGCCCTTTCTGCCATCGCAGATAGAAGCCTGGCACGGGTCTGTTCTGCGCTGGCTGCCGCGGGCTGCGCCAGCCTGGCCTGCGCATGGCAGCAAGGCTTTTATTTACTGCGGCTTATTTCTCCGCACATCAAAACCCGAACGCGGCGCTGACCCGTTGCCAGTGGGACTCGTGGCCAGGCCGGGAAGAAACCCCTCGTTCAAAGCTCAAATGCAGGCGAGCTGCAAAACACCCCCGAGAGCGGTTAGCAGAGCCAGGGGCAGCCAGCCCAGCCTTCCCCTGCCCCTTCCCAACCCCAGGATGGGAAATCTTGCCTTAAAAACATCAAGAACTGCGGGCTGCTTCGTCTGCGAAGTTATTGCTCTGTTATGAGTGCGAGGCAGTGGGTGTAGGAGCAGCGTCCTCCCCCTGCTCTGACCACCCCCGTGCCAACCCATTTCCTAAAATTAAATTCAATTTCACATTCAATTCCCTAAAAAGCAAACAAAGTGCCCCATACGCTATTTGAACATTAGCAATGATGTAAATCCCTCAGTTACTGTGCAAAGGCAGGCAGTACTTAGACCTCTGTCATTATTTATTGCTGCCAGCACCTGCGTGACCCTCCCCGCCTTCATACCCCCACTGACGCCAGGGCTGGAGCAGCCTGGAGCAATCCCAGTTTCATTCTGAACATTCTGATTTCTTGCTAAATCACACCTGGACACCCAGGCAGATGCTTCTGAAGTGCCACAGGAGCCCTGCCTCCTGCCTCAGTCCTCCAAAAGCTTCCCTGCTCCCCGGGCATGACCTTCTGCCCCTCCACGAGCTGGCACCAGTGTAGGGCACACCACAAAATCACTCCAGCTTTTAATAAAATGGACACTTCTGACGCCACAAATACATCCTGCTGTGGTTTATCTCCAGTTTTTGGAGCTTTTTGCCAAGAGCCCAGTGTTGGGTTTGTGCTATATTTACACTCGGTGATTTTAAGACCCTCTCCTCGGTTGCTCCCCAAGCCGTTGAGCTCCAAGGTCCCTCCACCAGCTGATGCCAAGCCCTTGGGGTTGGCTGCAGGGGGGCAGAGGGAGCTGCCCAGCCTCTCCCCAGACCCCACTCAGCTCCTTCTCATTACTTCTCTGAAATCCCCAAATACCGGGGATTTGGGCTATTTGTGTTCTACAGGGGCGGGATTTGGCCAGGTTAATGTTTTAAGAAGGTTGGTGGAATGATCTGTTAGCGTGTACGGGGTGGGTTTGTCCTCTTGTTGCTCAGGGCGTGGAGCAGCTGTAAAAGAGGAGCCAAGAGCAGGCGGGCTTGCCCATTACATGTTCTTATTGTTAATTATTTTAATTATGAAGGATACCCTGCTAGGTGACATCTCCACCGGGCCCGCCCTGCGGCATTCAGGTCCCAGATCCCTGGGGCTGTGAATGGAGACTCGTCTGGACCCTTTTCAGGGCTCCCAGGCAATAGGGTGCAGGGAGGACCCATCACCCAAAGGGCTCCCCAAAGCCGGAGGGAAAGAGGTTGGGACATGAGGGTGCTGGGGCATCTCTGTGCCAGGGCTCCCCAGAGCTGACCCGGCACCCCACCAGAGGGTCCCCACAGCATCCCGGTGCTCAGAGATGCTGCAGGGCATTTAGGGGGGATAATTTGAGATGTCCCTTCTGGTTCTCCTCCACCCGCAGCCCGGGGCAGCTCCCCTCCCAGACGGTTTCATAGCCTGAAGTCGCTGTTTGCGAAAAGCAAATGTTTTACTGTTAGCTAATCCGGCTTGTTTGCAAAAGCCCCGAAGGCTCATTTTAATTGCAAGTAAATGATTCTTAACGATATAAATCAGAGCCAGCCGAGGCTGGGAGTGTTTGTGATATCTTGCACTGTAACCAGGAGTCAAGAAATGAATTAGTCTCAAATTGAAAAGGGGAAGGTTTCCATCTGAAATTGGGCAAATATGAGACTTCATCAAGGAAAGATAATCACTTTGCGGGATAATAATGAGGCTTCAGCTTATCAGTTTTGCATGGAGAATCCTTAATATGCCTGTGGCAGATTCTGCTGCCGTGAACGGTGTGAGAGACAACTCAATAAGGGAGCTAATGGAGAGAGAAGAGCCGTGGCAGCCCCCGGCCCCCAGCCCAGAGGCTCAAACCCGCCCGGCTTTGGAGAAAAAAAGTCAGGAAAAAGGAAACAAATCATAGAGATTGCAAAGCATCTGCCTGGGGCGCAAAGGTCTGCTTTGGTGGGTCCCCACCTCGTCCTGCCAGCATGCCCTGTGTCTTCTTGTGGGAGGTAATGGTGCCGATCCCCAAATGGGGTGCCCAGCTTGCTTTCCACCAGGACCCCTGCCCAGGGTCCAAATCTGCCCGGCTGGGACAAGCAGGAGTTTTTCCTGTGCTCTCATTGCCGGCTGGATTAGCCCTGGAGAGCATAAAAAATCCGAATGCGGGTCTGTGAAAGCACGGGGAGATGAAACGACCGAGGTCTGGTGTGTTTAGGGTGCTGCTCCCTGTCCCCCTGCTCTCGTTCGGGGGGTTCCCCAAGGGCAAGGGACGGATTCAGGCTCGCAGACACTCAGCATCCCCTTCCCTGGCGAGGAAGCCTCAGCCAGGGCATCGCCGGGCAGTTGGGAAGCAGCCAGCACGTCCTCAGACGTGGGCTGTTCCCGAGGGGAGTGATGGTCCCCAGAGCCATCTGGGGCTCAGCAGGAACCAGGGGCCAGCAGGAGCTCTGCTCCAGACAAGGGCCCATCTTCGCCCTGGGAGCTCGGCTGTAATTACTTTATAGTCCTGCTGATATCCGATGAAATTAGGCAAAAGCTTAGATTTGAGCCAGGGACTTTGTTTCCTCAGGAGAAAAATGGAAAAGAAGAAGAGGAACCTGGAACATTTGATTTAGCATTCAGGGAAACTTTCTTTTCCCAAACACAGGCTGAAAATGACTCAGTATTTTCCTCCCCAAATTGCTCCCATTGTTTGCATTGATTCCCACTTACTGATGCCCAAAGTGTTTCTCATGGAGCTGCCGCCTCTGAGCATGGCTGCAGTGTCCCCATAGAGCAGAAGAAGCCATGCATGCACCGAGCCAGCTCCCTGCCGGCCCCGGGGGCAGCTCCTCCTGCCCCGGCAGGGACACGGCCACCCAACGGCCAGGGCTGCGGGCAGAGAAGAACCAGAAGGGACACTTCCAATTTCCCCCTAATTCCCCCCCCAGCATCCCTGGGATGCTGCAGGGACACTCTCGGCAGGGTGTGGGGGGCATCCCTGGTGTTGGCTCTTCAGAGCCACATCACAAGGGTGCCCCCATCTGAGATGCCCATCTCCCACCTCCTTCCCTCTTGCTTTGGGGAGCCCTTTAATTGTTGGGGTCCTCTCTGCACTGCTCGGGGCTCATCTCTGATTGCCTGAGAGCTCGAAAAAGGGTCTGAATTAATCTCTGCGGAGCTGAGCTGACCATCAGCTCATCCCTGGTAGATAAGAGGTCAAGACCAAGTGTAGTATCTGTGTTAATCCCCTGTACGGCAAGTTCAGCACCAGCATGAATCCTAAGGACAGGTGAGGCTTCTCCTGGCTGGGTCAGCTCCAATGTCACCAGTATGTCTTGGGGACCTGGCCAGGCAAGGGCATGGGCCACCCACCCCACCATGGCCACGCACGAGGATATGAGCAGGCGGTGGGACCAGCCAGACACTGAGATCTGCTGCGAGGGGAGACCTTTCACAGCAGAGGTGCTGGACCTGTTGGCCAAAGGGCTCATGCGTCATGCTCGGCTTGCCCAAATGGCAGCTGGTAACTTGCACACCATTAAAACTGAGCCGTAGTTGCCCCGACTGCAGAACCTCGGGCTCTCTGGAGGATAAAGCCAGGCAGCAGGTTTGCAGCCCCCAGGGCCGAGCCAGCTCATCTCACTGCACCCTGACCTCCTCGCTCAGAGCCCAGGACACAAATGGACTTCCCCAGCATGTCCCCCAGGCCCGGGTGGGGGGCAGGGGCGGTGGCCGGGGGCAGCTGGCTGGGGAGCGGGCGCAGCTGCTGCTGAGCAAAGCTCTGGGTTCATTACCAACCTTTTCAGAACCCGGCCTTAAAAATATCCCCCGCTCGCCCGGGCTGGCTCAGCTGCACGGCTGGTCCTCATCTCCCTCTCGGGATATAAATAGCCGGCGCTGAATAGCAACGCTGGCCCAGCGCTTTTCATGCTGCTGCACAGGAGGGGATGGTGGCACAAGCCCCAGCGGGTGCCTGGGGACGTTGACCGAGCAGCTGCGTCCCACCAGGTCAGGCTGTGGCTCTAGATGTCCCGACGCGAGCTGCTTCCAGCCAGAAGCTCAAAGCCAAGTGCAAGCAGGGGAGCAGCCAGGAAAAGAGACTGCTGCAGGTTTGAAGTGAGAGTCAAGGAGAAGAGTTGTCCTCCCTGGCTGGGGTCTGCAAACCCCTCCTGGCCCACTGGGACCTGCCCCGGGGACAGCACTGGCAAGGGGACCTGTTCCTGAACAAGCCTGGCTTTCCCTTCACAAGGCTTCACAGGCTTTTGGGGGAAGTGGGTGTGTCGCGGTCGGGCGCGCAGAGGTCCGACCACCTCCCAAAGGGAGAAGGGTTGAGGGTAAATTGGGACATCTCCCCACCAGGCTCGCAAGCAGACACGGAGACCGAAATGAGTATCTAACAAGTTTATTACTAAACATATTCTAATAAAACCCTATTTACTCTACGGAAATATTACAGTATTAAAGAAGACCACGCCCACCCATTCATTCCCTCTCTCACCCACCGAGAGATAAGGGCAAATAAGGACTTAATTATGTCAGAATACGTCCTGTATGTGTGGATGGTGCGTGTGTGTGCGTGCATGTGTGTCGCGGTCGGGCGCGCAGCGGTCCGACCACCTCCCAAAGGGAGACGGGTTGAGGGTAAATTGGGACATCTCCCCACCAGGCTCGCAAACAGACACGGAGACCGAAAGAGTATCTAACAAGTTTATTACTAAATATATTCAAATAAAACCTTATTTACTCTACGGAAAAATTACAATATTAAAGAACACTACGCCCACCCATTCACTCCCTCTCTCACCCACCGAGAGATAAGGACAAATAAGGACTTAATTAT
>VZZY01018947.1:476547-584743 GCA_013400335.1 Eurystomus gularis | reverse complement strand
GGGGGGGGTGCACTCAGCAGGAGTGATGTGCTCCCTTTGTGCAGTGAGGCGGAAAAGAGAGAGTTTGTTTTCTTTTTCGATATTTATGGCTGGCGTTATCTCACTTCCGTCTTCCTGGAGGATTTATGCAGAATAGATTTATGGGAAATTGAGTTTTTTGCTCACTGTTTTAATAAGGCAGAAAAATCATGTGGTCGGTTCACCACAGGGTGATTTTGTGATGAATTTCATGGCAAAATCGGAAATTCTCCATTTGCGCAAGAGAGGTCTCCTGCATTACAGTGCTTTGGTGGCAGTGGATGAAGATGCTCCCACACCACACATCTTTCAGCAACACCTGATATCAGGGCAGGTTGATGCACCCAGGAGGAAGGAGAACAGACGCTAAAACAAAAGGAAAGATATTTTTCCTTTTTAATCTTCTACTGAGAGCCTGATATTTAATAGTGAAGGAGAGTCAGATGCTCAGAGATGCCCTTATTAAATGAAAGGTATAAATGTCTTTGCTTAATCCACTGCACAGCGATCAGACTAAACGCAGGGCAAAAGATTTTAATACCTTTTCTAAACAAGTGGATACTCTCATTATTCTCCAGTGCAGCTGCAGCCTCCTCTGTCCAGGAAGCTCCTCAATGGCTTCATCATGGTCATGTCCCTCCCCCCAGACTAACCCCTGTGTCCTGCCAGGAATTCGTCATTAGTCTCCGCATACCAAGAAGATCATCTCACAAAGGGAAGAGGAGGAAAATTCCACGTGAAGCCTGGCCTGGTTGTGGCAGCACACCACGTCCTTGGGAGCAAATTAGTCACAGTGCCACCAAGAGATGCTGTGAAATAACCCTGGGTGCTCAGTGGGCTAACCTAAGCAGGAGGAAAAATTCATGCCCAAAGGCAAGGTGAAGAGTTTCTCGGTTGTAAATGATATTTTTGAATTGGCGGTGAGGTCTCTTCTGGGAAAGGGTTGGAAAAAATCTGCTGCAAACTCAGAAACTCCTCATATCTCCATCACTGCCCATCCAGGCTGGGTCTTGGCTGCAGCGAGCCACCAGCGATGGTGTTGGTGGCAAGGGCAGGGGCTGTACTGGAGCGTGATGCTGAAGCTGGGGGTCCCTTTCACCCTGTGTCCCTCCAAGCCACCATCAGTGGCTCTGTGTCGCCATACAGAGCAGATGGGCTCAACCTCTGCGGTGATGGAGCTGATCTCTGCGGCCCTCCGGATTCCCACTGCTGCATGGGGTCTGGGGGGTTTGCTCTTGCTCTGTCTGCTGTTAGTTTCTACCGGTAGCAGAAATCTGCTCCGTGTCCTCCCCCATTTAATTTAGAGGAGAGGGGTATTTAATCACTCATGTTTCCTCTGCTTAAATTGTCTCCCCTTCCAACACCTCTGCTAGAGAAAGGAGGACGCTCTGAGACAACCGTCTGCTTCGATGGCCAAGGAGATGTTGTCCACATTGCAGGCATCCTTGTCGTGTTTGGCCATGTTACCTACACCCTTTAACAAGTACTTTTCCTTGAAAAATGGTTGAAAACAAGGCAAAGCTCAATTCTGGGTGTACCTGTTGAGCCAGGGCTGACTTGGTGCCCAGACTGGGATAGCCTGTCCCAGGGAAGGGCCACTGGGAAGGGCCACAGGCCCCTTCATGGCCAGACACGGCCCCTGTCCCCGTGCCAAAAAAATGCTGTGGCTTAGTATGATTTCATGAGTCATCCCCAGCGCATGAGTCACTGCTGCTCCCTGGCTTCATCATTTGGTGGGGAACGGGCCATTGCTTGTTCCTCTGCCGAAGGCATGTCGAGGTGGGAGCCAGGGAAGGGCAGGGCAGGAGGGGATGCCTGGGCTGGGGTCTGCGGCCACCCCTCCTGAGAAGACCTCTCTCTTCCTTGGTAAGGCATCAGGCCAAAAGAAGCCCTGCCAGAGTCACTCTCCTTTGAACCTCGAGCTGCTTGCAGGAAACCTGAAACGGTGGTTACATTCGCATCATAAGAAGATAATTTCTTTCCTACACTGGGCTTTTTGCTTGCACACAATTGGTTACTAATCGTATCTTTTTAGCTAGTTAACTTGGGGGTTTATCAGTCTGAGCCCTCGCCTGTATCAGATCTCAGCCTTGCTGAGCCGATGAGCATCTCTTGTGCTTCCTGGGCTCCCTGGAAGATCTCTGCCACCTATTTTAAATGTGCTGAAATGATGCCAGCCTCAGGGAGACTGCTTCTTCTGGAAATCCTTGCAGCTCTGAGAAATGCTCCCCAGCCCGGTGGGAATGAAAAGCCTCATGCTGCACCCCCAGGGATTCCATCCTGGGCAAAACCTGATCCTGGGTGATGCAGGGTCCTTGCAGAGCTTCAGGGAGTGTTAAAGCAATTGCAGGGGGCAGTGAGGGGGGAGAAAGCTGCTCCTGCAGCCCTGGCTGCTCTGTGCATGGTCCCCACGTGCACACACATACTCTGTGTGCTGGACCCAACGCTACAGTTTTTCTTGCTCATGATGTGCCCCAGCTGATGCTCTTGGTGTCCTGAGCGACGAGGAGTTGCCACAAGAAATGCTCCCCTGGCCCCAGGTCCTCAGCAGGGTGGGGGTGAATGGTCCTGTTACGGGTGACCTGAGGAGTCCCTGACGGCCTGCAGCACCACAGCCCTGGCTGCAAACCTCCTCCAGCCCCAGGAGATCATGGAGAAGCCACCATCCCCACATCACCCCCAGGAGAGCGTTGCCGTTTCGAGCCCCAGCAGCGCGAGTCGGGAGCTGTGATTTATTTTGCTGGCTCAGCAAGATACCACCAGCTCCCGGGGCTGCATCTCACCTCCGTGGCTTTTGGCAAAGCCCCAGCGCTGCCTGCATGACGGGATGAAAACAATCCTGGAGCCCAGCGTGGAGGTACAGCTACAGCCGGAGCTCTGCTGTGAACACCTGAAGGAGTGCTACATCCTCAGGCAGCTCCAACGGGGCATGCAGAATGAGCGGCCGTTTTCTCCCTGAACTGCTCTGCCTCGGTTCCTTGCCTGCAAAATAGAGATGAAAACACCTCGGCACATGGCGAGGGAGCTGGGAAAGTAGATGGGTTGTTTGAGAAGCACTCAGAGACTAACGACAAGTGCCACGTGGCCGCCTGGGCAGGAATCGATCCCCTCAGCTCCGCCGAGCAGCGTGAAACCTGGGTACCGATGTGATGCTCGCTGCCCTGCATCCTTCATGGCCGGTCCTTGCGGCTGCAGGCAGAGCAGTGGGCACGAAGGGCTGGATCCTGCCACACGCTGTCCTCATCTTGGCATTTCTCGGCTTGGCTGTCTCTGTAACCCGGAGAAATCCTTCCAGGTAGGAGAGCACGTGGCTTTGAAGATCTATTTTGGGGCGTCATCACTGCCAAGCCCAGGATTTAATGCACACAAGGGTATTTCCTTGGCTGCCAGCGCCGGGTGTGCCATGGTACCAAAGGGTTAACGGCGCAGCCAAACCCCCGCTCGGCTTTATTTTCTTAATTTAAAATAAGCCTTTTTCACGGGAAGTAGCTGGGTGCGTGGAGCGAAACTCATCACTCCAGGGATTCTCAGTGCTGCTGAAGCCAATTTCAGGAGTAAATATGTATTTTTAATGTATTTCTTTTTATGAGGCAGAAAGGCGACATGGCTGGATGGTGGAGAAGTTACCTGAGCTAATGGCCCAGCTGGAGCTCTTCCAACCAGCCTGTTTAAGGAAATGGATAGTTCAGGGCTTGGCTTGGACTTTAAATGCTTTTAAATAGATCTGTGCTATTTACCTGCTCTCCTGGTCCCTGCCACAGTGAAGGAGATGGGTTCTGCTGGCCCAGCCCATACTCAGGTGGGGGGAGGAGGCCAGAAGACACTGAAGGGGGACCTGGTCATGGATGTGCTGGTAGATGGCTCACTCCTCTGAGCCATGCATGATGCATAGCAGCAAAGGAGCTACCAGCTCCTGGTCCATGGCTTGCCCCAGGGAAACAAAGACCTACCCTGCCAGGCAGAGACCGACCAGCTTGTCATCCTTTGCGGGGACCACCTCTGGCATGGGCTGCTTGGAGTGGGACTTCAGAGGGTGTTTAGAGGTCCTTGCACTTGCAACTGGATCCAGAGTCCCTTGTGGACATTGGGCTTCTTCCCACCACTGGCAAGAAGCTCCGCAAGAGGTTTTTAGGCTCCTTCGTGGCTTCGTACCCGCTCCGTACCTCTACCCAGGGGAGGAAGGAACACTGCTGGTGAGCCAAAGTGGTAATTCAGCTTTTCATTCGGGCCCTGATACATCTACATCAGTCTGTGGAGTTTGTGATATTCTGCCACTTCTTAAACACATTGGGAGGTTATTCCTAAGACAGAGGTGCTCCTGCTCCCCCCTCATCTAGAGAAGAGCCTCTCACCAGCCTGGATGTTTGACCCTGGTCTCCAGGCCGGCATTCTCTCTCCTCTTACCTCTCTTCCACAACGTCTCCTCACTCCTTGAGAAACTCACAGCCATTCCTTTCTTGAGCACTTCAGTGGAATCCATTAGCTCCCTGCAGCAGGAGATCTTTGCATCTAACGATGGCCTCATGCCTGGGCAGTGGTGGGAAACTGAGGCACAGAGTTGTTGCCCAGCAATACACCAAAGCCAGCTTTGATGTGCTTTGCAAGAGGCTGTCGGGCATTTGCTTGGAGAAATCCTCTCTCCAGCGTCACAGAGAGGGTGGACATTTCAGAGCCATGCTTACAGCTGTTAACATGGGGCCAGGTTCTGAAGGAGCTCTGCATTTAGACCTGTATAAATGAGCGCAACCTTTACTTTGATGGCGAGAGCCTGCCTCAGTGATGATGCTGAGGATTCCCGGGTGGAGCCGGTTGCATGTGGTGGGAACACTCACCCATCCTACCCACTGAGGAGGGCCCTGTGCGGGGATCAGAGCTGCCAGCGCTTTGTTTGTCCACCCTGCAAGGCAGCTTTTGGTGGCATGATGACAAACTTCAAGCTGCGGTGCTGATCTGATCACAAAGCCCAGGAGATGAAGATATTGGCTTGGAGAAAGTAGCTCTTCAGCTAAATTCCCCTGTGGAACTGTGTCCAAACAGCTTCAATAACCTTTTAAGGCTTGGAAATAAAAATCCAGCAACGGATTTAAGCGAGCGTGTCTTTGTCAGGCCGGATGACAACGTGGTGGTGTGCTGCTTTCAGCTCCCTGTCCCTCGCTCTGATGGGGCTTTCAATTAGCTCCAGCACAGGTTTGGCTGCTCCTGCTGAGCTGGGAATGAAAAAGCCAAGATGAAAAGTAGCGTCCACATGCTGGGTGAGCTGGGAACGTGGTGGCGAGCTGGTCTAGGGGTGCGAGGGGAGCTCTCCAGGACCCTCAGAGGAGCCCTGGCCGGGCTCTTCACAGCTCCTCAAGCATGAGTGGTGCATGCTCGTGGCTCGCTGGATAACTGGGGCAACTGTGGATGGCCACCACCAGCCACATAAAGGAACCAGGCAGGGGATAAGCAGCTTTCACAGAATCACAGAATTTATATGGTTGGGAAGGACCTCCAGGGTCATCACATGACACATTGATGTGTGTCAGTGCTGATGCTTCCTGGCTTCCATCTTCTGCAGGTTCCATGCTTGGAAAACAGGCCAGGACAAAGCTCGACTGGAGCAGAGGAGGAGGAAGGGTGAGGAAGAAGAGCTAGAAGCAGCATCCCAGAGCACACTGTGCCTTCCGTGTGCGGAACTATCACAGAATCCCAGCATGGTGGGGGTTGGAAGGGACCTCTGAAGATCATCTCATCCAAAGCCCCTGCTCCAGCAGGTCACCCAGAGCAGGGGGCCCAGGATCGCATCCAGGTGGGTCTGGGATCTCTCCAGAGAAGGAGACTCCACAACCTCTCCGGGCAGCCTGGGCCAGGCTCCAACACCCTCACACCAAAAAAGTTCCTCCTCCTGTTCAGGTGGAACCTCCTGGGTTCCAGTTGGTGCCCGTTGCCCCTTGTCCTGTCACTGGGCACCACTGGCAAGAGTCTGGCCCCATCCTCTTGCCCCCCACACTTTAACTCTTGATCAGCATTGATCAGATCCCCTCTGAGTCTTCTCTTCTCCAGCTCAGCAGCCCCAGGGCTCTCAGCCTTTCCTGAGCACAGAGATGCTCCAGTCCCCTCAGCATGCTTGTGGCTTCTGCTGGACTGTCTCCAGTAGTTTCTTGTCTCCTTTTAACTGGGGAGCCCAGAACTGGACCCAGTACTCCAGACATGGCCTCACTAGGGCAGAGTAGAGGGGGAGAAGAACCTCCCTTTACCTGCTGGTCACACTCTTCTGAATGCACTCCAGAGCAAGGACACTGCTGAGGAGAGCGAGCTGGGAGGAACCTCTTGCAGCAAGCAAAGACCCTCCCTCACTCCACTGTCCCCATCCCACAGTGATGTCAGGATGATCTGTAGACCATTGCCCCACCATAGGCACAGCCCTGATGGGCACTGCTGGGGATGGGGGACCTGCATGGAGGAGGTCAGGGAGGGAGAAATACTGGGAAAGGGGAAACCAGTGTGGGTGGGCTGAGATCTTTGTCTCCTCCTGTGGACTCTGGTCAAGGTAAACCAGCCACGGCAGCAGCACCTGCTGAAACCAAGACAGGCCAGCTTGTAAACTCACTGAAAAACAGAGTATTTTATATATTTCTGTATAAAGTTATTCCTATATAATCTATATAACTTTCTATAATTAAAATATAATCTTTCTTTTATACAGAAATATCCATTTCCATGTAATCTACATATAGAAAAAAGTTCATATTGTTTCCCATGACGTGACTTAGAGCCCCTCCTGCTGCCCACCCTGAGCTTGCCACGTGCCCAGCTTTCTCACCAGCCTCATCACCATGTTTCTTGGCCGGCACGTGGCATCACAAGGGATCTTGGGAGGCTGACATCCCACCCTGTCCTCATCACCCCCACACCTCACACATCACTCTGCAGCAGGCAGGAGGTCCTCCTGGGCACAGGGACATCATGGGACATCTCACCTGCCCTTGACGCCCACAAGGCAGAAGGTGGCCATGGCCAGGGCACAGCCCAGCCATGGGGCTGAGTAGCCCCACGCAGGCTGTGTGGCTATGGGGACAGCAGCAGCGCTGGAGGTCCTGGAGCAGGGATGCCGGCCATCCCATGGGATGCTGCGGAGTTCCACCAGAGCAATGATGGTGCTCCCAGAAGCCTGCACTGGGACAGCATTTGGGGACAGCCCCTTTTTCCCTGCCTCATTCCAGCCTTGCAGGAACTGGGTGCTTCCATGCAGCTCACCAACGTCTGCAGAGCTGGGGGTGAGCGAGCTCAGAAGAGCTACCGTGAGACGTACTGCACTGACATGGTGCGGGGCTGAGAAATAAAGACAAGAGATGACTCTTGAGGCTTATGCTGCGAGGGGGCTGCTGCTCTACTGGGGGGGGGCTTTGTCTCACTGGGCTGCGGTGGACACAGGCTTTGCACCTTTTGTGTGCAAATTAAATACTCGCTGAAACACGAATTCTGTCTGCCTCATAATTTGGGGCCAGGGGGTGCCACGTTATTGCCTGGTGTAGCTTGTTTGCTCCTTTTTCCTTGCACTCCAGCAAACCCCCTTGCCAGAGCTGCACGTCCCCTCATCTCCCGGGTGCTTGCTGCACCTGGGGAGCACCGAGCATCCTCAGCATCGCCTCCAAGGACAGCACATCAGCACATGAAGGTGGCCGCCATGAGCCGGTGATGTTGCCACCAAGCCCAAACACCCCATGGGGTCCCCCTGTGCCACCAAAAACCATCACCAGCTGCAATGACACATCCCAGGCAGGAATACTTACAATAACCCAGTCACTCTGCAGAGTTCATAAATCATTACAGGCACCTCGGAACCCTTCGGGGTGGTTACCTTAATAAACTCCAGGTGAAGTTCTCCATAGCTGTGAGTGGGACAAGCCTGGATGGATGCACAGAAAGAGTTCCTGGGGAGAGTGGGGTGGCAGGAAGACCCCAACGGTTTCATCTCTCCCCCAACGGTTTCATCTCTCCTCAGCTGGGAGCCTCGCTGCCTCTCATGGGGCATGGGAGATGCACAACAGCTTTGACCCAAAGCAGATGGTCTGCCCTTGAGGGACTTCCCGGACAAGCTCTGCCCACATGCATAAAGGTGGCACAGAGCTGGGAGGACAAGGGCTTCCTCCCCCAGCAGACGGATCCAGGGTGATGGAAGCCCCTGGATCAATACTCACCAAAGCCTGTACCAAGCCTGCTACTGGTTTCAGTGGGCGTTGGATCAAACTCGTGGTCCCCAGACTTCACCCAGCCAGAACACACCAGCGATACTGCTCCAACGCTGCTGCTTGGCTCCCTGCTAGAGATCTTGTCTGAGCAGATTTATTTAAGAGAGTGTTTTGCTGGATGAAGGCAGAAAGAACAATTTCTCCTCTCTTCTCAATAAATATAAGTTCCACTTGCTCCCAAGTTGACCTAATAATTGTAATTCTAAATTAAATGTAAATGTATTGGCTGCTGGTAAAGGTCATTCCGCAGAAAATGGCTGTGTTTGCCTCTTCTTCAGATGCATGAATACTAAACATGTATAATTCACGGGATCATTAGCAGATAAAGATGTTTCCCACCTCTGCTCCCTAATCCTCACACAAACCCATTTCATATGTCAACGGGTAAAAGGAAAACTGTTCAGTGTGTTTAATGTCTATGGATTGGTCCTTCTGCCATGAAAAAAATACGAGTGCTCAGCATCATCCAGGATCCAGCCCCCTGGAAGTTAACCTCATGTCTTGCAGGAGGCAGAACGACCACAAGTTCTCCTTCAGGGCTCTGCGCAATTGGCTCTTCTGCTCTGCTAGATCGTCACCCTGGCTTAAAAAGGATGGCTGGCTGTCCTCTGCTAGCTGTTAAACTTGAAGGAAGGTCTGTGAAACCTCCTCCAAACCCTCTCTCAGGGAAAGTGGGGAATGCAGGTCTAATGAGGACAGAGCGGAAGGCACAGGTTATCTCTGGGGCTCCTTCAGGGTGAGCTGGGTCATACCATGCCTGCTCAGAGAGCTCCTCAATCTGGGGATTGACAATGAGGTGCTAGTGGCTCGAGGCTTCAAAGATGGCGACCTTTCCAGAAATGACAACAGATGCAGCAACAAGCGCTGAAGAAGAACAAACCACAACTTACAGCAGAAATTGGCCCTTGGCCATGGGAGGAGATGTCTGGGTGGCCACCTCGCGTCAGGCTAGGGCAGTAGTTCAGAGTCCTCGAAGAACTGAGCCTCTTGTTGTCTGAGAATGTCACAATTTCCTCAATTGTGCTTGGGAGCTGAAACCACCCAATATGTTAAGTTCCCTTCCCCACCTTTTGCTGGCTGGCTGCGGACAATCTGCCACAGTCTGCTGGAGCGGGCCACATGCTGGCGGCAGAGCGAGCAGTGGGTGCTGGTGCCAACAGCACAGCTTTGCTCCGAGGGGTCCCGAGCCAGGTGGGGGTCTCGCAGCACACCCCCCACCGCTCTGCCCCTCTGCAGGGCCTTTCCCCAGGGCAGCCCTTTGCTGGGCAACATCGGTTGCCTGGCTGTGGAGCTTAGCCTTCACTTGTCTCCCTGGGGCAAATTATTGCACTTGCAGAGGGTCCAGGGGGGCCAGCTGATCTGTTGACCTCTGCAGAGCCAGAGATCTTGTTAGCAGCTTGGAGAGCCACCGCCGTGCAACAACCCCATCTACTGCATGTGCTGCTGGCCACAGGAACCTGTGCAGGTGGAGGAAGGTGAAGAGCCTTCCTCTGCCACAACAGCACAGGACCAGGCAGAGGAGCTTCCCATCCTTAGTGCCACCTGTAGATGCTAACATCTAGTGAGGCCTGCTTAGCCCACAGCTCTGTCTCTCCTCCAGCTCCAGCAGCACACAGGGTCTGGAAGTGTTTCCCCACTCCTACAATTAATCTGTGGAACCTGGCCCATCCTACACACAAGGGCACTTCAAAGCAGGGCTCTAACCCTGGCACAGGGATGGGGAAGTTCTCGCTCCCAAGCGGCCAAGACAGGGCTACCTGCAATTCACCCCACCCCCAGTTTTGGGGTCCCTGGGGTCTGTTCCTCCATCCCTACTGGATGTTCGCTCCCAAAACATGCTGCCCTGGGAGGCACACAAAGGTTGTCAGCTTAACATACATGAATGCAGCCTCAAATAACCACAAAGTTGGCTTGAAGATGGATACAGGAACTGTTCTTTAACTTCCCTCTTTCTCTAAAGCTTTTGAAGCTCCCCCATTGTCAAGTTCAATGGTCAGCCACAGCCCAGGAGAGGAGTATAGCCTTGCTCCCCATGGTACCTGGCTCCAGAGATGGCCAGCAGCTCTGCTCAGGAGGGGAAACAGAGGCATGCCCCTTGCAGACACAACACTACCAGCAAGCGAGGGCTCAGGGCACACACCCAAAGCTCCAGGTCAGCAGGCAAAACTGGGCACACTTCCTGACTCCAGCTCTAGCACCCAGGACACCCTGACCCCAACCTGGGCTATACTTGGACCTGTTCCCCCTTCTGCCCCACTTCACCATACCCCACAAAGCTCATAGAAAGGCTCTTCTAGTAAGGACACAACCCCACCAGTTGGAGTCAGGCTACTGCACCTACCTCAGCTATGCCAAGAGGTACTAGAACCAGGAGATGTGACAGCAGTAGCTCCAGTCAATGTTCCTCTAGCTCTTAAGAGCCAGAGTTAACAGGAGCACACAAAGAAATACCACCTCCACTTCCAACAGGAAAACCACTCTGACCAGAAAGGGCGTGCCAGGCCCTGCTTTTGTTACTGGTCTTAATTGTCCTGAGCAGCCCCACCTGGGACCTCCCTACTCTACATAAGCTCCAGGTCTTCCCTCCCTTCTTTTCAGTCTGACCTAGCTCTCATGGAGGAGCGGGAGCTGGGCTGCTCTGCTGGGGTAGCCCCAGCAGTGGTGGTCCTCACCATACCGAACACTATCTCCAGAGGCTGAGCAGAGTGGTAGTAATTCATTAATAGCCTTAAGTATGAGGAATTAACATGAGGAATAGCAGAAAACAAGCCTACCATGGGCTTGAAGCCATGCAGAAGATGGAGCAAAACTGCATACAGGATGTTTCTGCAATTCCCTGGGAGACCAGTCAATAAAACAGGACAGCAGAGACCAGAACTGGACACAGGTAGGACAACAGCATGGCTTTAGTTGGGATGGGTGCTTGGGCTTCAGTGGGGCTCCTGCCTGAGGGCTGGGAGGCCCTAGGTGGTGCAGTTAGGAGGTAGTAGGGGATACATGGCTCTTACTGAGTTATTGCTGCTCTTCCAGGCATGGCTGCATTTGTCCTAAGGGCTGTGTGCAGTGGGGTGTCTTCCCTCTCTATTGAGGAAAAGTTAAGCCTTGGTGGGGTCTTGAGGTGGCCAGGTCCTCCTGCGTGCTACTCAGAGGCAGTGAGGCATCTGTTGTGGTGTTGGGATGTGGTGAGCCAGCAAATGAGGCCCCCTTCATGGGGTTACAAAGCAGATGATGCAGTCCCTGCTGTGCTTGAGCTCTTCTCTCTGCCCTGGCAGCATTTCCCAAAGTCATGATGGAGGCTGGTAGGACCCCGGCGCTGCTCCCACCAGTTGGGCTGCTCCATCCCTTGCGTCCTTCAGCTGGCTGCAGAGGTATGAAGCAAGGAGGGAAGCTGGCAGTGCCTTTCTTGGGAGGTGTTCATTCATGCGCTGACGTGTTTATTTGTGTTGAGACATTTTAGGCTTTTTTGTTGTTGGCTGACTTATTGTACAAGTTCTCAAAGCTGTGATATTGAATTATAAATTGAGACACTGTATCTGTGAAAGATTGCTCTTTGACTATAGGCAGCATTATCGAATATGACAGTCACAATAAATGCATGCTATAAAGCCAAACTAAATATGCTCTGCAATCCAAGATGTGCAAATCAAGCAAGTAGAAAAATAACCATAATTTTTTTTTTTTTTCCCCCCACAAACAAATCCTGAACCTTGGGTGATGATTTTGTTTAGCTTTATGTCTTGGCTCCTTGGCAAAAAACTCTGGCAGCAGATAATGAAATGACCTACTTTTGCTCTCTTTGTTCATGACAACACATAAATTAAGAATTATGCCCTTTCGAATTAAACTTATCGTTTTTGCAGAAATTAGAGTGTGAAGCAGGGCTGCGGGTTGGAGGCGAGGGAAGGGGAGGTGGGTGCTGGCCCAGCTTCTGGAGGGGTTCCTCTGGGCTGCGCTGTCCCCAGGAGCTGGGGGCTGAGCGTCAGGGTGGTCCTGGGCTGGTACCAGCCACCAGCTGGGTCTCCTCTTCCTATCAGCTTATCTGACTCATGAGGCTTTACCTTCTGGTGAACTTCTGGAGGCCTCAGAGGCTAAGCAGTGCCATTTAGCTGATTATTTAAATAATGCTCTGGGTTTAACCTAAATGCTAGCTCAAAAGCTTCCATAAACGGGTGTCATTTAGAGCAAGTGCCCAGGGAGACCCTCCCTCTTGATGGGAACTGTTTTGCCTCCAACTGCATCCGATGTGCAGTGTGTTGTAATGCCTTCTGACTGGGTGACAGCAAAATAATGTTTGCTTTAATTGAATTCCAGCCTGCAGTGCTGGAGGGAGACTGTGGTTCTGCTTTGGAGGTGGGGGGGCTGCGGAGCCGGAGGGGTCCAGGCTCCCTGTGAGGGTGGAGGTGACACTGAGGGAAAGCATAATTATTACTTGTGCAAGGAGATGGTTGGGTCAGAGCAAGGTTGTCGAATAACGCCTGGATACTTCCCTGAGGACGCCAAAGGCCTGAAGAAAGGTGGAGCGCGGTGCAGGGCGGTGTGGGGTGAGCTGGGACAGCCTCTGTCCTCTCCAAACACCGCCCGTGAATTCAATCGTCTACAGAATCCTTTGTGAAACCAAATGAGGTACTTCCATAAACAACAGGCTAAATATAGCACTTGGAGTTCTGTGTTTCTGGGCCCCGCAGGCATGTGAGAGATGTGCATGTGCTACAGCCGCGGGAGCAGGGCTGGCAGCAATGTCGGTCCCTGGGGACCCTGCTGCCTGTCCCAGCCAGGGTCCTCTCCTGGGCTGCTGCTCCGAGAGCCCATCTCTCCCCAAAGGTCACCATCGGGGTGTGGAAGTGATAGCACCGGGTCTGTCCCCATCCCCGGGGCAGTGTGTAGGGAGACAGCAACACACCCCTGGGAGATGGGCAGAGGCACCTCAAATACATCCCCAGCCCCCTGCAACCCTCCCCAGCTCAACACGAAGCAATTCTTCTCTTGCAGAAGCCATCTCCCAGCTCGCAGCGTTGCCCCAGGCAGGGGCTTGGACTCCCTGAGCCCTGCCCTGGCAGAGGACTTGTGCAGACACCAAGTATGATGCTGGCTTACGCCAGCCCCGGATCTGGCCCTGCTTGCGCTGCTGACGTGGCTGGGCCATGAAGAGGTTTGTGCTGTGCCAGGAGGCTGAGAGGAGCTGCCACGGTGTTCTCCTAAATCACGGCACCCTTGCACTCTCGGCTCCCAGCTAGCTGCTCGCTGGTGATTTCTCACAGCTCCTGACTCCCACTCGCTGGCAGGAGCTGAGGCTCAGAGTTCCAGCATGGTGGGGGTTGGAAGGGACCTCTGCAGATCGTCTCGGCTTTAAGCTCTCCTGCTGTTTGGGCAGGTGTAACCTCAGCTTTGCAGGGGAGGGAGAGTGTGGCAGACCCTCGGTTGCTGGGGTGAGATGCTGCAGAGACCCCCAAGCCCTGGGAGAGCAGGGCTGACAGCTGGGACGCCACATTGGTGGGATCTTCTCTATCACCTCTTCAGCACTTTGCATCCATGATCTTCATATTGGGAGTTTCCCAGGCTGCCCTGCAGTGCTGCTCCTGGTCTAGGCGTGTGGTGGTTCTGCTCCCTCTCCAGGTTGGCTCCTGTGTCCTGCTGCTTTTGAGAAGTGGCTGGCAGGGATGCTTGCTCTTCTTCCTTCCAGCCTGTTGTTCCCAGGTTCAGTGAGTAATTCCTGATGAGCTGTAATTTCTAAAATTAAATCCTTAAGATTACAAAAAAGGGGCTTGAATTAATATTCCTGCAGTGTGTGGTGTGTTAACCCTTTCTGGGATGCCTCACGTGGTGCCTGTGCCTCCCCAGCAAGCCTAGCCCCCTTCCACTGGGACCAGCGAGAGCAGGATGGGACCCCCTCACTCCAGACCTAGACCCAGCAGAGGATGGGTGTGTTGTTCTGGACCACAGCTGCTCTCCACACTCATCTCATCTTTGAAAATGTCTTATTTAGGGCAGATTTTTTTCCCAGGCAGGTCTTCTCCCAGTCTTTGCCCAATCAGAGCTAACTGGGGGCCCTAATTTGGCTGAACATGCTGTTTGTCTTATTGAAGCAGCTCTGGCCTCATGGCTTGGTTTTTTTCTTTTCCCTTTTTGCAGTGGATTGATTTTTTCCTACCATTGTGATCTCTCCCCACTGAAGTTTCCCATTTCTGCAAAGTTCAGGCTCCTCTTTGTTCTAATTATCACTGTCTTCACACGAAGTGAAAGAGGCAAATGCTCTGGTCTATTTTAAGGGGTAATGGAGATGATAAACCTGCACAGCTGGGAAGGCTGCGGGAAGCTTCTGCTCAAAGGATCATCTTTGCTTGCCCAGAATCAAAGGAGCAGCTAGTCTTTGGGAACCCCCAGGGGAAGGCCATGCTTGCCTGGCCAGGCTGTCCTCTGCAGGGAGCAGCCTTGTTGTCCCCTGCCCCTGAGGCAGGAGCTGCTTTCTCCTGTGGAAAAACCAGAACCTGCAGATGCCCTGGGGATGCTCCTTGTCCTCCCATGTTACAAGAGCAGGTTCAACAAGGCCAAGTGCTGGGTCCTGCACCTGGGTCACAACAACCCCTTGTAATGCTCCAGGCTTGGGGAAAGGTGGCTGGAAAGTGTCTGATGAAAAAGGACCTGGGGGTGTTGGTCAACAGCCAGCTGGAGATGAGCCAGTGTGTGCCCAGGTGGCCAAGAAGGCCACCAGCATCCTGGCTTGGATCAGCGCTAGTGTGGCCAGCAGGACCAGGGCAGGGATGTTCCCCCTGGACTGGGGAGTGTGGCTGGTGGCAGGTGAGCTGTGGAGCCAACACCATGAGCATGTCCTCACCCCCAGATGGATGGGATGTTGCTCTGGAGGAGGAAAAATAAGAGGATGTTGACACATCAGTGTTTGATCCCATTGTGTGTGTAGGAAGCCAGAAATAGAGCCTGGGAGGCCTGGGGTGACTCATGTACCTGTGCGGCTGGGAACTGGTGATACTGTGTGTGCTGAGCGGGATGGGCTGGTGTGGTGTGGGGAGCTTCAAGCTGCTCTGCAGGTGTAGGAGATTTGGGGCTGAGAGACTCGTGATTCAGAGGCTGTCACAATGAGGTGCTTGGGGGTGGAGGCTTGTAAACGAGCGCCAGATGCTGCAAATACCCAAGCAGCTTGTGTATAACCAAAAAACATCTCCAGGGGCTCAGCCAGACCCTGAGTCTTAGTGGGGTGCCATCCCTGTGGTATTTGCTCTGCTAGCCTGTGCTAGGCAAGCTCCCCATGAAACAGAAGATAAACCTCAGCCCTCGTGACTCAGGATCTTCTCTTCCGAAATGACCCAAGAGGAGGGCTTGGGGGGAAGAGCAGCCAAACTGGGAGCAAGTCACAGCCAAATTTGATTTGAGTGGGGGGCATAAGAAGTTACAGAGCCTGCTGAGTCCAAGGGCGTTTTTCAAGTGAAATGCTCTTTTACTGCTAAGACTCAGCTGTTGACAAAAAGGCTATTTTTTGAGAAGGCTCTTCCTGACAAAATATTTGAAAGCGTTTTAAAATAGCTTGCGTGGAAACATGGATGAGCTTAGGGTGGAAGGAGCTGTGGGGATCATCTGTTCTGCCCCTCCACCAACAGCAAACCCAACACGAGCTACATCCAGCTTTGAGCTTATACCTTATTTTTGTTTTTCATCTTGAAGCAGCCTTCAAAGTCTCTGTCAAAACAGTTTCACCAAAACTTCCTTTGAAAGTAGCTGAAAAGGTTGGTGCGAGAAGTATTTCCAAACAAAATGTTTAGTGACCTCATCTGGATTCCTTTTAGTGATTTTCGATTTGATTTTTTTTTTTTTCTACCTGAATTAAAGCAGGGAAATATTCTAAACCCGTTGTTCTGGAGGTGGGAATGAGCTGTGGCTGAGCCAGGTTTATCTTGCAGCCCCATGTGGGATGCTCTTGCTGTGCAGAGCCCTTTTGATAGCTGTGAGACTGGTCTGGGGACAGTGGCACAAGTGGCCGCAGCTCTTGCAGATGTGCAGCAGACACAGTAGCTGGATGCTGGCGTTGAGCATCACCATGGGCTCAGCTCAGCCCTGCGTGGACCTGCATGGTGATGGGCTGTGGCAGATGTGGAGCTGGGGAGCCAGAGGTGCCTGCAGCCAGACCCCTGCGACTGTGATTTGGGCTGGCTGCGCCATGGGCCCGTCCCCCTGCAGAGCACCGTGAGGGGTCACCAGTCCCTCACAATGCCGCTTGCTGCTCTGCGGCTCCTGCAAGGTCCTTGTGCCCTGGCTGGGGGTCTCTTCTGAGATTAAAAAAGAAAGGAGGAGTTTAAACCTTCTCGCTGTGGAGGGTGAGAATGGGACTTCTAAAAGCGAAGACCACTATGTGCATAAAAAGGATCTGTATTTTATTACTCTCATTTTGGTTTTTTTCCTGTTACTAATCTCATTATGCTTAGGAGTATAAATTTAGGTTGGCACAAATCTGTATTGCTAAAATATTTTACCTTAAGTTCTTAGAAGCTCTCTCCATCTGTGAGGATAATACTAAGTATTAATTAACTAGCTAATCCTATGCAGCGCTTGGAAAACATAAAACATGACATAGAAGCAAGTCCAAAGTGCGATTCCAACCTAATAAAAGCAAACCTGTCCTTTTTCTGGAGGAGAGAGGGCTTTGGGATTTCTCTTCTCATTGAAAGGAGCACTCAGCTTGCTTCAAATACCTGCTTGAAGCTGCAAATCACTTTTTAAATCCGAAACGAGCAAAGCAAAGGGAGACTGGGAGGTGGCAAGGAGAATAGAAGCACACTGTTGGGTGCTTCTGCCCAAGTGAGGCCAGCAGCTGCTTCTCTGTCCTTGCCAGGCCAGCATGTCTTGCAGGTGAAGGGCTGGAGATGCGAGCTATGTGCCTGTCCCCTCGGCTGGATGCTGATTTTTGCTCACTGGGTCTGCTCTCCCTACATGTGGCTGTTCCTGGCTCCTTATCTTGGCAAGTTGCGACCATAAAAAGCTCATATTTGGTGACAAACCTGCTCCCCTGTCATCTGATAGAGTTTCTTTGCAATGTGCTGAAGCAGCTCTGTGTCCCCCATGGTGGTGTGAGGATTCAGGTGGTGTCTGCGTGCACGTAAATTAGGAGCTGGGCTCTGTCGGTGGGCTGGCAGCCTCCCTGCTCCATGTCACCGCCTTGGTGTCCTCGGCCGCATCCTGAGGTTCACAAACATATATTGGAATTGTGTGGGCCAGGGTGTGTATTACAGAGCTTTGGAGGCTGCCCTGAAGGCCAGGCGGTGGTGAAGATGGTGGGGATGGAGTAGGGATATGCCTGGGGAAAAGGGCAGCCCTTGCTGGAGCAGGGTCTGGTGCAGCAGGAGGCTGGATTTCCATGGCTTTGCCTGCCAGGGGGTTGCTCGTGCGTCTGCAGAGCATTTAGGGGTATCTTGAAAAATCAAGGGGGGCTAGCCACTGCATCGCATGGGTGTTCTGGAAAGTCCTGCCTCTCATGCTCATGTTCTGACAGACTTTGCAGAAGCCTGGCTCTGCTTGCCTCCAGACCTGCCAAGTGAAATGATTATCTTCTAATGCCATCTCAAAGTGCCAAGCTTGACATGAGGAGGCTCATTGCATTCAAACTACATATTCACTGCTGCTAATGTGGTCCATCCTTTCTCCTTCTGCGTTCCAAAGAGCTGGGTGAGGTGGTGTGGGGATAAGCAGAGCCAGCACCGGTGCCCTGCATCCCCTTAACATTAGCTCCGTTTGTCAGCGCTGCAAAACATACCTCAGCAAAACCTTAAGTTAATCGGAGTGGGGTAACTGAGCTCCCTGTTGCTGATGAGAGCTGTCTTCATGTGCCAGCAAGTGTAGCCCAAGCCTGGAGCTTGCTGAGGCAGCAGCTGCCAGGCTGGGGCAGGGTGGGATTTCCAGCCCCGTCACCACGCTGCAGGGTGGTTGTTATCAGGCTGGCACAGGCGTGGGACACGGACCTGCCTCCTGTTCCCGCTTCGTATTGTGTTTTCAAAAGCACTTATGCTGAGCCATCCATTAGGAGATTACAAGACCTCTTGGCTAGACTCTGCGAGGGGATGAAGTCAGGGTGGAGGGTTGGATGTTGCATAGGAAGCTCCTCCATGAGGTGGTGGAATTGGTGTCCTGCAGAGGGGATGGTGCTGGGGTGAGCACAAAACTAATGGTTGTTCTGCATCCATCCAAATACTCCATCCTGCCCTCTCTAGTAGCCAAGCTCATTAAGACCTTTATCAAAGCAATGCAATGATTCTCTCAGTCTCTCCCTCCTACACACACCCAGCCTCTCTGGGAGGAGCTGCAGAGCTTGCCTCTGGTGTGCACTGTTAGTACAGCATGGCAGAAATTCCATGTTCTGTTGCATTTAGTAGGGATCAAGGAAAATGGGTATTGTACCATTTTCTACCGGGGAAACAGACTCCAGAGCCAAGTGGTTGATGAACCTGGGTCCGTCCGTGGTGTGCACTTTTGCACTGTGCTCATTCATGCAGGGGAAAGTCCTTAAGCCATCCATGGCTCCAAACCCAAATCCACTGGCATGGCTAACCCAACACCATGTGGATGGGGTGGCCAGGGTATCTGGTTGTCACTAATGGTGAATTATGTTCCTTCGGTGCTTCCAGCCTGCTGGGGCTTCAGTTCATCAGATACAGATCTGAGTGGTATGTCTGTGGTCACCATGTGTTGGATCTAAGTGTCATGGGTGGTTTCAGAGGGCTCAAGGATTCCTGGGGACCTGAGCTGTGCTAGTCATCTTGGTGTTGCCCTGGATGGCCATGAGCAGGTGAGGCCCAGGGTGAACCTTCACAGAAAGCAAGAAGGGCTCTCCAGGCTGTGCTGGCGAGAGGAGGAAGCCAGTGACTGCATGGCAGCAGCGAGCACCTGCCAAAACACCAGGCTGGAGCCTGAAGTTTGGCTTGTTCAGGAAGTGATTTGGAGAGAGGACCTTGGCTGAGAAACAGATGCTCTTTGCTCCATCCCACACAGTGCAGGGGCTGTTGGACCAGCAGCGTGGTTCCTCCACTGCTGATCTGGGGCAGCCTTGCAGCCAGCACCTGCCCATGGGCTCTGCAGGTCAATGTAGATGTGAATGTCTCCTGGGCTGTGTGGGAAGCTCCTCAAACAGCTGGAGTCCACTGCAGAGAAGCCCATGAGGTGGCTGGTGATAGCCTGGCTCAGCCTCATATTCCAGTGACTGTTGCAAAGACACGCGAGTAATTTATTTGTAGGATGCCACTCAAGCCTGCAGACTGATTTTAGCTCCTTGATTTGCTGAGGTGGTGTCAGCCACGGGTGTGATGCTTGTTGGCGTGCAAAGCTTGCCGTGGGTGAGGGAGCTGCTGGCGCTTGTGCCCTGGAATGCTCTGCACCCCTGGAAATCCCGCATCCTGGGCGTGGGCTGCAGGAAGCCTCTGCAGACCAGCAAAGCCCAGTGGGCTCCACGGTCTGGCTCACAAAGCACAGAAGCCCTTTGGGCAGCATGTGGCTGGATTGGGGCCAGAGCACTGCTGGTGTTCGCTCTTCAGAGGCGATGTTGTTCTGCTGCAGCTACAGCAGTCATGAATGCTGACACCGCTCCTGACTCCAAATCACACTCCCACACTCTCCTGCTTTCAAGCGCTCGCTGTTTTTCTTCACTGTTTTCAACCCTATAAAACGCTGGGTGCGAACGAGGATGTACAGGGTGATAAACCAAGGTTGGGGATGGAGCTGTCATGCGAGCCACGGGATCTAGTGGTCAGCACAGCATATGGCAGGCTGGGACACCTGCTTCATCCCCAGGCTCTGCCCCACCTCGTTGGCAGCCTCTGACCAGCTGGTTCATCTCCCTGCACCTCTGTGGAACTGTCTGTGAAACCAGCATGGAAGGGTGTTGTGATGTGCAATGAGTGGGAAGCACTGAGATCCTGCACTGAGTAGACAACCGGGTGCCCAGTGCCAGCAAAGCCCTGCTCTTTTGTTACAGGAACCCATCTCTAGAACAACCCATCTACTTCAAATATTGCTCTGTCGGTCTTGAATTGGTGTTGGCATTTGAAAAACCTGCATTATTATTTGAAAACCTCAGATCAAAAGAAATATTTTAAATAAATCCAGCCAGGTAGAGCGGTGGCTTGGGGAAGGTGCATAAACCAGAGGGTTATAATGCATGAAGTCAATTTTGGCCCTGAACGTGGAGAGCAGAAAATCGAAGAGTGTGAGGAATTTAAAAGGAGATCTGAGGCCAAGTGTTGCCTGTGTGCCAGGAGTCATAAAGCAAGGGACTATTTTATGCAGTGCAGTGTCAGGAGAGACTCGCTGCCCAAACAAAACGCTCCTGACCTTGCTGTGAGCCAGGACCTTGAGTTGCCCTTTGTCCTGGGAGCAAGGCCGGGGCAGGGTCCCCATCCAAACTACCCTGTGCTGGGAACCAGCTCTTCTCCCTCTCCTGTTCCTGTCCTTCGTGCTCAGACTTGGCAAGTGGTGTCTGCTTGAAATTCCTCAGCAGAGCTCTGCTAATAGCCCAGGATGGTCCTGCGCTGCCTGCCTGGTCCACAGCCACGACCTCCAGGCAGAGTCACTCCTGCATGGGCAAGGTTAAGCAACAGGCAAGGTCAATCCCAGCAACAAATGTGCTAGAAAAGCTGCTGCCTTCAACCTTCAAACTGGTTTTAAACAGTAAATAAACTACACAGCAGGCCTGGAACCCCTGGAAAGAACAGTATCCCCCTCAGGGGGTCTTACTCCCGTGTATGAGGTGTTGCTCCTCAAGGTTGAAGATGCTACCTGAAAAATACTGCCTTTGTGCAAGACTGTCACCAGCAGAACCAGATCTCGGAAGCCCAAAGCTGGTGCTGTTGGACCGTGCTTCTTACTGTCTGCACAGCATTGCTGCAGAAACTGGAAGAGAGTCTCATATTTTGGTGTTGTGAGATTTTTTTTTTCCTTTCATGTTGAATTATTGATCCAGGTAGTAAATATCTGTTCTCCCATCATCCAGAATCACAAAGCCATGGAAAGATTATATCATTATTTTAACTCCCTTGGTACTGACAAGGTTGGGGGGAAGAAATACCAGTGCAATGCCTGGGAACAGCACTGGGAGAAGACTGTATCAGCCCAGGGGCTGGGAGGTGCATCTGCACCTCTGGGAAACAAAACAGCTCCAGAGAAGCTAGATCTCCTGGAGATACAGGATTTAAATGCTGTTGGACCCCGTGACTCTGCTAACCTTCAAGCAGGCAGCAGTGGGATCGTTTCTACGGTAGTTCCCGTTGCTGGGAGCTCTCTGCACAGTCCTGTTGCAAGTCACTGCTGCTGCAGGTATGTTATGAGTGTTGTAGCTTCACACTAATCTGATGTGATGTGCCCCATCTGTCCTCTGCACAGGGTAAGCATGGCCCATGCTAGACAAGGTAGTGCTAGACCTGCAAGCCCTCCTGGCATAGACTCACCTCACACCAGCTGGAGGTACTTTTGTTGCAGGGCTTATGCCAGTTCTCTCCGAGACATAAGTTGGAAGCACTTTTTGCTGCTCTAAATGCATAAGGATCTCTGCCAGTATCTTAATGTCACGTGGAAATCTGCTTCTGCACGCGTACCTGTTCTTGCTGGACCAGCAAGCGATTCTAATGTGGACTTGGCCGAACCTCTCCAGTTTCAAGGATGGATGGAAAATTGGAGCATGTACTTCTTCAAAGCCCAGTTTAAAGAAACTTACTTCTCCTTCAGACTGGCTGTTTCAGGAGCACGTCTCATCCTGACCTTGGAAACGCCATCTCCAAGTGTGGTTGAGCAGCCCACAGAAGGCATTGCCTTCCCACAGCAGTACATGCACCTACTCAGGGACCTAGGGATCTAGTGGCCATGGTAGTGTTGGGTTAAGGGTTGGACTTGATGATCTTAGGGGTTTTTTCCAACCTTAATGATTCTATGGTGCTGTGCTGCCTGCCTGCAGCCAAATCTGAAAGCACTTAGTCCTCCAGCTCTGCTCTGACTTTAGTCCATCTTTATCTCACCGCTGAGCAATTTCAGTGCTGCAAACCCAGTGCTGAGCACCTCTGGGGGATGGTTTCCCCTCCCAGGACAGGGTGCTGCCCTCCACATGGGTTTGCTGTCTGCAGAGCATCCCCAGGCTGAGAGGTGTAATGTGACCATGGGGTCTCTGCTCGGAAGTGAAGATGGAAAACCTGCACCTTAAACAGGATCTTTGGTTGGCAAACACCAGAAGCAGCCCAAATTGGTCATGCCTTGCGCTGTGCTGGGATGTGAATGTCTGAGCTGCTTCTGTTGGCTCAGACATGGGTCCAGCTCCTGGCTGCCAGCCTCAAACACTATCCCCTGGTTCCCTGGGGTGAAACCAGGATACAGCCTGTGTTATCCAGGCTCCCCTGGAGAGCTGCTTCAGATCTGTTTATAGACACCTGTGAAATCCTCAGCCTGTTGAAGTCAAAGACTAAGCTCCTGTTGACTTCAAAGCCAGGACAATTTCATGCTGCGCCTGTATCTCTCATCCCCTCCTCCTCAGATCCTGCTCCTGGACCTTTAGATATCCTCCTTTGTAGCTCCAGATGATTGGTACAGTCTGGAGCTATATTTGGGTTGGAATAGGCTGTGTTTGCCCCTCTAACAGCATTTTATGAGCAATTTTAAGCTGGACTTTGCATCACTTGTCAAAGGACTGTCTCATGTGTAGGTGCTGTGTCAGATGTGCTTTCTAAAGGGCTGCTCTGAGAGCAGATGTGTCTTGAAGGCATCTCTGCCCTTAGGTTTTTTTCTTCTGGATTTTGGATTTGTTCTGACTTGGAAAAATACCGTATTTCTCTCCCTGGAGAGACATGAAGTTCTGCCTGGTCTACAGACTGTCGGAGCCTGGAGAATCTGTTTCAAGAGTAGTCCCAACCTTGTCTGGCTTCTAGCTGAACTTGATCAAAATCTCCATGGAACTTCCCAGTTTTGACAAAGCACTAATTTCTACCAGGAAGCTGCTTAGCTCTGAATTTTTCTGGCTACCAGTGATGTATCTAGACTCTAGGAAGCAAGTAAGAAATGCATTCTCCTTTCCTGCTTGTGTCCTGAAGACACCTGTGAGTGCAATGGGGTTCCTCTGAGGAAATACAGCTTATTCCTTTGGAATGATTTTGAATTTACATAGTGTCACCGAGATCAGAATCTGAAGCACTATCTCTAATTATAATGAAGTTTTTCTCTGCCACTTTGTATTTTCTCTCAGCTTTGCAATATCCTGATAATTGCAGCCTTTCCCCCATCCCTCCAGCCTTAATTTGTAGCCCATCACAACACTGGTTAAGAGAATCAATCTTTAAGTTCATTACATCAAGCTCTTTCCCAATATGTTTTCCTGTAGTTTGACTAGGTTGTGGTGTTCTTCCTTCGGATCTTTATTGTTCTCCTCTCTGGCTGATTGAGACAAATTACCCTGGGGTGAGGAACAAGCCTGATGCTGTGTTCTCAGTGCTGAACATCACCAGCGCTGCCTCCAGCAAGCACAAAGCTGCCCCGACAGCCAGGTGCCCTCTGAAGCATTGCTTGCTGAAGATGTCTGGTTGTGATACTGTGGAGTTTCTCATTGCAGCTCCACGAGGGAGCTGGTATTTCTGCAGCTGTGATGAGGAAACCCCAACACCTAGTGGTGTCCCCAGGGCTGAGTACTGTTCATCTTAATCAGTGGTCTGGGTGGGGGGATGGAGAGCACCTCCAGCGAGACTGCAGATGACACCGAGTTGGGTGGGAGTGTTGATCTGGTTTGAGGGTAGGGAGGCTCTACGGAGGGACCTGGACAGGCTGGGTTGGTGAGCTCAGGTCAGTTGTGTGAGGTTCAACAAGGCCAAGTGCCAGATCCTGTGCTTGGGTCACAACCACCCCCAAGCCTGGAGCATTGCAGGGGAAGAGCAGCAGGAACTTGCCCAGCAGAAAAGGACCTGGGGATGTTGTTTGACAGCTGGCTGAAGATGAGCCAGTGTGTGCCCAGGCTGAGCATCCCTCCATGGCCACCCAATGCCCTGTGGTCCTGCTGCTGGCCAGCCTTGGAGGGGCCACCAGTAAACCTACAGCTGAGGTTTGCACAAGATTTTGCAGGTTTTTTCTGCAAAAACCACCATGGTGTGTCCATAAGCAAGTGCTGGAGCCCTAGGCTCCAGGGCTGGCCCGAGGACATCCCTCCCTGCCCACCATCCTCCACCAGGGGCTTCAGCGAGGACCTGACGTGGGGCTGTCTCCTGCTCCACTGTCTCCTCCACCCACAAAAAGCTAGACAATCTGCATCCTTGCGGTGATGTGCTTTTATCTAATTGGCGTGGCATGACCCCGTCGGCGAAGCAAACCGTGAGACGTTGCCTGTCATGGGTTGGTTTGATCCATGTGGGCACTCGGGCTTCCCGGTGCGGTGTGGGAGCCATGGCATGTGCCTCTGATGTGGCATCGGTGCCGTGCAAGAGGAGCCGTGTCAGAAAAATGGGATAGGGCTTTTCATTTCCTCTGCCCTTCAGCATGTAGCAAGGGCAGTTCGGTGTAATGTATAATTATAGCTGCGCAGCAAACGGGGCTGGATACGGAGAGTTTTTCCCCGCTGCGTGCCGGCCATAAATCACCCCTCGGTGTCGAGCGCTACCTGTAAAAGCTGGAGCTTTTCTTAGCACCTCAGCATCCCTGGTGGGCAGCAGCGCTGCGCGAGGCTCTGTCTGTATCCCGGCAAGCTCCTCGATAATTCTAGATGTCATGTATGGGTATTTTTTGAATTATTAAAGGCTCAAACTAATTGCTTTGGCCTGAAATTTGACTGTGTCTTTGCCAGTCCTGGGAATCTTGCAGCTCATCAGCTCGCAGCACCTCCGTCCTGCTTGGGAAGAGGCTTTGGATCATAACGTTGCTGCTGTAAGGGTGGTGGTTTTGTTTTCCTGATGGCAGATCTGAGGCTCACTGTTGCAGACACTGCTTTCTGTCACAGCCCTTTGCTTTGTCCCAGGGGCTGGGGAGCATCTCATGTCCCATGGCTATGGCAGGAGCTGAAGGACTACTCTGTGGGTCAAGCTGGCATCCACTGAAAAACTGTCCATAAGCACAAACAATTAGTTCTTTGAATGTGTTGGCCTTTCACTGGAGATCTAGAAAGAGAAGGAAAAACAGTTTAAAGGCTTGAAACATGAGATCAAGTGAAGTATTTATTTTAACACCACCCGCTTATCCCTGTTCCTTTTAAGCAAAGTGAGCTTTTATAACCTTGTTTGGCCACTGTCTCGATGACATTAAGGATACCAATAACTGTCTTTTTGGGGGCGGACAGAGGAAAAAAAATTAGTCAATATGTTCTGGAGAAATTGCTGCTGTTATTCTTCTTGGTGTCTAATCCTACTTCCCTGAGGACAAAGACAAGAACAGACAGAACAGGGGAGAAAGCAGCAGCTTCTGCCCAGGCTGACCCATCCTTGCTGCCCACAGAGCCTCCGTTCCTGCTCCCCGTGGGGCTGGCAGCAGCACTGGGCTCTCCCCCTGGGCTCCATCCATCTGGGAAGGTGCAAGGAGCAGTTGGGAACTAGGGCACTGAAAGCCCTGGGGACAGGTCCCTCTCTCCATCCTGGGGGAACAGCATTGCTCTCACTTGGGCTGCCAAATTCACCTCTGGTTTGGTACCTCTGCTGAAATGTCAGAAATTGCACAAACTGGTGATTTTTTTTTTCTGCAGAGTGCAAAATCCCAGGGGATCAACCACAAAACCTGCAGTAAAGGGCACATCCTCCTGGTCCTCTCATTTGTGCGCTGGCTCTCGTTCGTGGGGATGCAGTGCTACGGCCAGCGTGGTGGTGACCTGCCCATTGCCGGGGTGGGCAGCGGTGGGTGCCAGTGTGTCCGCTCCCTCCCTGGGAGCTGCCCAAGAGCAGCTTCCCGGCTGGGTGAGAAATCAGATTTGCAGCTGATTCCCTGCTCCCTACTGACTTTGGGCAGAAGCAAGGACAAGCAGCAGCCCTTATTTGGTAGCTGTGCTCAGGTGCGACCCCGCGATGCTCACAACCTCTCCTGTGGCTGGGACTGTTATTTGCTGCTTTCCTGGTTTATGATTGCACTGCAGAGATGTTTTCCCTGAGCTTTTACAACCGCAAGTCCCATCCTGCGAGCGTGTGTGTGATGACTTTCTATACGTGTGACTTTCCATACGTACACCGTGCCAGCGGGTACGTGCACACAAGGTTGTCACCGGCTCCGAGGTGCAGAGCTGGATGGCAGGACTGGCCGTACCAGCAGCGCCAGGAGCCTCCTCGGTATTTGTTTGCTTTCCTTCATGCCTCTTGTTGACTTTGCTGGAGCAGTGTATGCACGCAAGGGACCTGAATACAGATGTCCCTGAGTGGCTGGGAGCTGAATCATGCGTTGCCTTTTTTTTCTTCAAACCCGGACCCCGCTGACATTGAATTAAGGGCTTTTATTATCACTTGTGCCGGGATTTTTCTTGTTCCGACTGTTCCGCACAGAGCGGTGGCTGTGCAGCCGTGTACCAGCAAGCTGCCGTCCCGACTGCCCCGCTATTAATAGTGGCTCTTCTCTTTCATGTGTGAGGCCCAACACTTTTATTGCAGGCAAGCAGCAGCTCTTTGGATGTACTTTAGGTGTTTCCAATTCTCCCAGCAATGTCTTCTCCTATTTCATATTCTTGCTGCCTATTTTTATTTCCTTTTATCTCAAATCCTTTTTTTCCCACCCAGAAATGATCCCGCCAGAGGGCGATTTTGTCGGTAATATTGCTTTTGCATTTCAGACTTTTCAAGGACTAATGAACTTTATTAGATTATAATGAACTTATTACTCAGTGCTGCTGACCTGCTTTCTAAAGAACTTGAATTATTATTTGGAACAGGCCTGTTGAGGGACTGTATTTTTTTGCCGAGCAGTGTGGGTACATTAACTATTCAGAGTCAGATCTTCTTGCTTGACTTTAATTATCTGAGATTCATGTGAAACACAGCTGCTCTGCATTGATGGAGAGCCAGGGAGTGGGGATGGGGGCTGATCCCCCCTCTGAGGAGGCTGGAGGAGCTGTGCTGGGTTATTTGGTTCCCACCTCTCGCCTCCCTCCAGAGCATCATTCTCCATCCTGTCCCTGAGGCTCAGCCCCTTTTGGCTTCTGGGTTCCAGTTGCACCAGCATCCATCCTCGGCAGCCAAGGGATGCTCTTAGTGTCAGTCCCCATGGATCTTGCACCCTTGTGCTGGCTCTGAGGGTGTTTTGATGCTGATTTCCTCCATTTGGGGTGTCCCTGGCTGAGCTTGCGTGCAGGTAGCTCTGGAGGACGCCTGCTCCTCGTCACCCCATGGAGGTCCTGCCTGGAGGGTGTGCTTGTGCTAGGCAGGAGCACTGGGGATAAACTCAGCGAGTTCCAACAAGCCCACATCCATCAGTGGCTATAAAACAGAGCTGTTAAATCCCTCACACCAAGAGCAGAGAAGGCAGCCAGTGTCAGGGGATGATGAACCATCACTGCCAACAGTGGGAGGAGCAGGGTCCAAAGGCTGGTGCTGATCAAAGGCAACTCCAGCCCTAGACACTTTCTTGCCCTAGGAGGCAAATGGGTGCCTCCTCCATGAGCCAGGGACTGGCTTGCGTGAGTTACTCCAATGTGGACTCCTCCAGACCTGCTGTTCCAGCCTGTCAAGGAGTTTAAGGAGATGCAGCTGGAACACGAGCTGTGGCAGCCCCCATGGCTGTAGCTTTCCATCTTTCCATGTACCGTGCTCCTCGGTGTGGATCAGTTGAGCGCCTTGCCCTCCCCAGCCGCGTTCTCACCATCTTGTCCTGCCCAGTGGGTTTTGGTGCCAAATTTTCACCTTTCAGTGCCTGCCTTCTGCTGTGTAAATCCTTGGAGTTGTCTCTGTGTGCTGTGACTCCTCACCAGCCCTGCTGCGTGGCTCAGGTCTGGGGTAGTGTCTTCTCGAACCCTTTTAAAGCTCGGGAATGTCTGCGCTCCCCGGCAGCACGATGGTTTATGAGCGGTGGGGGGGATGTGTGCAGAGTGAATGGATGAGTCAGGCGTTGGCAGGGCACCAGTTCATTGCAAATCAATTTTCACCTGCCTGAAGCCTGTGCTGCCAGTTCGGAGGAGAAAAGGGAGCGCGCGGGGGAGAGAGGGCTGAGGAAAGAGCCTCCCCAACACCATCAGGGTTTGGCTGCAGCCCTCTTCCCCAGCAGAAGAGAGGAACAGCCAGAGCTGGGGCGGGAGAGAGGAAACATGGGTCCTGGCATGAATCCCCAGCCACTGAGCAGCAGGAGAAAAGCATGGGCAGAAAAGAACAAGCTGCTCTCTGCTGCATCACTTACATCAGGGTGACATCCTGCAGGAAAGGTGCCCAAAATGTGCTGTCTCCAAAGGTGTTTTGGTGGTGGGTGGAGGCTGAGGTTGGTGCTCCCGGGAGCACACGATTGACCCCGAAAGTGCTAATGTGTGAGGTAATCCCCTGGAGAGGTAGTTGTTGGACATCCTCCTGCAGTACAGCATCTCCGTGATGCTTCGGGCACCTCCTTACCCCTGTGGCACATGGGGTCTTGGCAGCAGGGAAGGACTCTCCAGCTCCTGGCAGACAGAAGATGTTGCAGGGCAGTGGTGGCAGGAGAATCATGTGCTGTTTGGGGAGATAGTCCCCATAAATCTGCCCTGTCTCTGAGGCAGAGCTCAACCAGAGCACTGCCATCCCCTTGGGCTTCAGTGGAGACCCAGAGCTTGACACCAGCCAGACGGTTGCCGTGCGGGGGGGCTCATTGTGTCTTTTCACTGCCTCGGACCCGCTGAGATGCCCTCGTTGACAATCTGTGGCAGAACAAGGCACCCAGTGCCTGTTTCCGAGGCCTTGGCTGGCCCCGGGCTGACCTTCTTCTGCAGCAAGCTTTGCTGGGGACCCTGCTGAGTCTGGGAGTCATAAATCAGAGGAATGAGCTTTTTTTTTTTTCCTTTAGCTTCTAAAGTTAGAACAAAAGGAACAAAAAGCCTCCTTGCAGCATCCCTCCATGCCAGCCTGCTGGTGGGCACCAGCTGAGAGCAGCTGGGAGGGTCTCACCCCTCCGCTTAGCGAACACCCCGTGCCCAGGCTGGCAGGACATTGCTCTGTGGTCTTTGGGAGTTGCAGGGGTAAAATACTTATGAAATGTGTAAATAGGATCCCAGGCAGTGCCTGGTCAAGGACAGCCCATATGCTTTTCATGCACTTGAGCATCCCTGAGCTGGTCCCTGAGCTGCCTGGGTTTGGATCAGCCGAGACGCGATGCAATAAACAGCTTGGGCAATCCCTGACAGCAGAGCAAAGATAACAGTGACCTTTTCTTCTGTAATTATCTTTTCTCATAAAAACCACATGCTGAATTTAATAAAATGGAGAAAGGAAGTGATGGTTTCATATATGCTGCCAAATAGGAGCCTAAACTATCCCTCCACACCCAGAGAGATCTGGGACCCGTCTGGGCGCTCAGGTGGTGCTGGCACCTGGCGCTGGTTTGCATGGCAAGGTAGTGTTGGCTTTCAATGTGTTACTGCTCACCTGGATGTGGGGAGGTGTGAATTGGGCAGGCAGTCTGAGTTTCTCCTGCGTGCGCAGGAAAAAAGCTTTTCCTTTCAATGCAAGGTGCAAGTTGGCCATCGCCCCACTTCAGGACCTGGGATTTCAACCGGGGATCCGAGAGCTTGAGCTGCTTTAATTGCATTGCTGGCCGGTCTGCCCAGCAAGGGCAATTGCCTGGGATGTCTACGTGCCCACCTCGGACTCCCAGCAAGATGCAGTTGCAGTGCTGGTGGTTTCCAGCCTCTGCCCTGGACGCAGACAGGGTGTCAGAGTCCGGCCCTGCGCTGCCGGTAGCACAGCATTCAGCACAGCCTGTTGCCACCGCAGGTGCTTGCCTGCGAAGCTGCCCACGTAGGCAGCAAAACGTGGGTGGGGTGATAAATAACACCCCGGAGATTTACGTGACGCCACAGCTATAAAGCCAAGGGGAAGAGTTAGCGCTGGGCCACTCAGAAATTACGGGGCATCATAAAAAGCGGCCCCTTCCATGCTGCTGCTAGAGCTTGTCTGCTCGGAGACCAACGCTGGAGAAGGGTGTGTGGCCAAACTGGTACCTGCTAGAGGGGATCATGGATGGGGAGAGAGCCCTGGCACAAGGAGCAGGAGCAGAGGGAGGGGCTGGATGGTGGAAGGAGTGGTGTAGGTGCCTGCAAGCCCTCTGCCTGTGCTGAAGGCCGTGGCATGGCTGGTAGCAGAGATGTCAGCAGGCAGGGATCAGTGCTCCTGCAGCAGATTCTGGCTGGGAGCAGCCACGGGCCAGGACAAATGCTGTCAGGGTGGCCAGGCTGGATGTAGGCACCCTGGGTGGAAGGGGACCAGGGAAGAGATGCCCACGATCCCACTCGACTCGTGAGCCAGGGCTGGGTTGTTAGTGGCAGTGCAGCATGAGCACCTTGCAAAGCGAGGCCGCCAGCGTGCTCCCTCCCCGCCTTTCTTCATGTTTTATTTAAACCTCGTGTTTCTTCTGAGCGCTAAGAAGGTGCCCGTGAATCTCCAAAGGCTCGTGTTCTGTTCCTGCCTCTCAGATGCCATTAGAGCTCGTGTAACATTCAGTCTGGGTTGGCGGTAGCACTGGAAGGTGGAGGCAGGGGTGGGCAGCTGCCTGCAGGGCAGAGCTGCCGGGCTGCAGGGACAGCCCTGTTCTGATCATGGCTGCATCGCTCCAGAGCTATTGCACCTTGTTCGTGTCCTTCACAGAATCCCAGGTTAGAAGGATCATCTGGTCCAACTTTTCTTGGCAAAAGCTTGGGCTAGACAAGATGGCCCCACACCCTGTGCAGCTGAATCTGGAAAGTGTCCAATGCTGGGGACTCCGCCGTGTCTCTGGGGAGATTATTCCACTAGCTGATTGTTCTCATTGTGAAAAATTTTCCTCTTGTAGAGGAAATAGAGCAGCTTTAATTTCTAGCATGTCCTGCTTATTCTCAGATCTCGGACTGTGCTCTGTTTCTTAGAATCATAGAATTGTTCTGGTTGGAGGAGACCTTCAAGATCAAGTCCAACTGTTAACCCAGCACTGCCAGGTCAATCTTAATGTAAGACCTCTGTCCCTTTCGAATGGGATCATCAGATGTGCTGGCTGACATCAGATGAGGAGCTGACAGCCGCTTTACACCCATGCCTGTCCATGCATGTGTTGGCTGTGAGCACCCACGTGTGGTGCAGGAGACACTGGGGTCCCCCCCATAGACCTGTGTGTCAAGGTGAGACTCGGCGCCAGATCTTTCCCCAAACAGCTGAGACCTTTGAGGAGAAGGGGGCAGGAGGGCAGAGCCAACCTCTTGGGCAGTGGTGAAAGGAGCCGGATGCTGCTGGATGTGCATTTATGGATGGATATCGCTGGCAATTATGATAATGGCCGGGATATTCAAACTTGACATCTTCCTTGTGGATGATGAATAAGCTGTCTGACTCCTGTTCATTTTTTATTCAAAACTTCAATGCTGGCTAATCCAGAGTTCCCGGTGCTAGATGCTAATGAGAAATACGTTGCCTGACTCCCAGACTTAACAGCAAAGCAACTCCCAGGATCATGGGGTTAAGTATCGAAATTGTCTCGTACATTAAATAATTAGTAGACAAACAGATTGACTTCTCAAGCCATCACCGGCCCCATCTGTTTCCTGCGCGTTCGCTCCCTCTCTCTTTGCTTGATCCGATAATTGGGTAGGGCTTCACCGAGCGGCACTTGCCTTTATCTGGGCAGTTGCAGCGTGTCAGGAGGGGAAAGATGATGTTGTGGCTCTAATTGAGGCTGGCTGTGAAGCCAGAGTGCCAGCAGGCTGCAAGTAGATGGTAGCAGTAAAGCCGTGGCTGGCCGGCCGCTCTTGGCTCCTGGGCTTGGGCCGAGCCCATGTGGGAGGTAATTAGGCAAAGGACGTGTGGGGAGCGGTTGTGCTTGGTCTAAGCCTTCACTGAAGGAAGGCGTGAGCCCAGATCTCTGCGTGGAAGTACGTGTATGCATGGACACGCGCTTGGAGAGAGAAAACCAGGGCAGAAACCCGGGAGAAATAATCCTGACGCGCTTTGGTCCCACGTACGCTGAACTAGCGTGCAATGGAAAGGCCGCAGCCCAGCCAGGAGGGAATGCTTTAAAGAGCTGTTTGCTGCATCGAAGTGGTTTTGTAAATGTTTCAGATGGGGGTTTCAAAGCATTTATTCTTTTATTTCTTTCAGTGCTAACGCTTGAAGGTTTCTTGTAATTGCTTCTGTGTTTTTACCGCTCTGTGGCTTTTCTGAAATATTTTTGTTTTAATTACAATATTGATTTAGATACAATGCTAAGAAGACCCCTGCAAAAAGTAAATGAAAAGCAATTACTAGAGAGTGCTCTAATGGAAAGGAGCCTCACGTGGGGAATCAGCCCAGACCTCCACAGTTATTATTATTTATAGAGCCCTGGAAACGAGCACTTGGCCAGCCTGGCATGAAGAGTTATGGGTGGGCAGGCTGGTTCCATCAATAAAACGCCCAAGTGTTCACACAGCACCTGCAGGCAGGGATCTATGGGTGGTCACCATCCCAGGCTTGACTCTGTTCATTTCCAGGTCCTGGAGGAACCTGTGACTGCCCCATGTGGCTCCCCGCACAGATCCTCCAGCATTTGGACTGCAAACAAGCCCCAGACCACTTAGTAAAGCCTGGGCTGTGGCAGAGCCTGGTGGGTCCAAGCCCACGGGAGGTCAGGAGCATGCCCGCTAAGGTCAGGGTGTCCAGGTTAATCCTACCAAAGGTGATGAGAGCACAAAGCCACTTAATCGACCTTTTATGGCATGTGTTAGGTTTGATATTTTTTGTATTATTTTAAAGGCTCTCCTATAAGGCTGTTACCATGACAGATGACTGTTCAGCTGGAATGCCGTGTGAGGGTGATGTGGGCTGGGGAAAGGCAGGCAGGCGTTGAGGGAGGAGGTGAGTGTTGTCAAGGTAATAAAAGAAATGAACCTGAGGCGTGCTGTAAAGAGGAAGTTGACTTTTTCCTAAAACACAGAAGACATATCGCTGGGAAAACTCTATTAAGGATTTTAAAAGGTGAAAACCTTTCATCCAGTTGACTCGAGAAAGGTTCCTTGGCACTGAATAGATAAATAGAGGCTTTTGCCCTTAGCTATCCTACCATGAAAGGAAAGTCTTATGAGTACTTGCCAGATTAATAAGACAGAGGACTCATAAATATGTCAGAAAAACACAATAGTTGGAGATTAAATAGATGCCTCCTTGGGATGCGGATTAATATTCGCAAAGCTGAGAGGGTTTGCCAGAGGTCATCCGCCACGGTGGGCTGCACCCCTGCCCAGCCATGCCAGGGCTTGGCCTGGAGCAAGGAGCTCATCCTCTGAAGGTTTCACCTTGCAAGGGCTTGGCCAGGGCAGGCAGAGGAGATGACCTTTGCTGGCCCTCCAGGATGGCAGGGCTCGGCCATCCCACATCAGCAGGGTGCCATGCAGCTGGTGTCATGTCTGCTGTAAAAATCTGCCATTAGTGCTGCTTAGATTGGGACGGTCACGGTTTGTCTTGGTAGGAGCAAGTCCAGGCTGCAGAATAAGAGCAGCAGCTCCCTTGGTGTGTTCCCAGAGTGCACCTAGCCTGCAGTGGACCACTGTCATTGTCCAGCATGCTACAACAGCACCACAGAGGCTCCTCTTGGAGAAGCTGTCCCAGAAGTTGGCAAAACCGTATCTGCTGCAGCTCCTGTGCTGCACAGGGTGTCTCTGCGGAGTGTGGTTGAGACTATGGGATGCTCTGCTTGGAACAAGGAGTCATTGAGACGCGTGGGGTGAAGAGGGGAGCAGGATACGATGCCCTTCATGCTCACTCGGTGAATGCTTACAGAGAGGCAGCTTTTCTGGGGAAAATGATGTTTTCCTCCTCTTGCAGGAAAAGCCATGCTGTCGGTGGGTGACCCCCACAGTGACAGCTCCCCTGGGCTGCTCCTGCGAGCCCTCGGGAGCTGCTCACCCCAGGGGCTGGTGGCTCCATGTGTTTGGGCTGGGAAAGGGAGACTAGGAGCTACCCCGGACTCTGCAGCTATTCCTCCTGTGAGTTGACAGAAACCATGTCATTTCTTGGTGACAAATGCCCACAGGCTTGTCCCGGGGGCAATCCTGCCCGGGATCCTGCGTGTCATCCCCTCTTGCCTCCACATCAGCCATCCTCAGGAGGAGGGACTGACAGTGGCATTAGCCTCATAAATAGTGAATCAGGGCTGCTGGGAGGAAAGAGATCCTAAAGATGTTGTGTGTACGACATGACAAAGTACTTCATGTCGTACAAGTGAGGCGGAGCCGCCGGGCCATGTCAGGAGCGCTGCCCGTCCCCAGGAGCAGCCCCATGGCGAGGGCTGCACGCAGGCGGGATACACTTTTCTGTGGCCAGGCTGAGGTTATAGAGAGGTGCTAACAGCAACAAGCTGGATTTTTGAAGTGCAGGTTGAAGGTGGTGGTCACTGCTGGCCCGAGGCTTGTGGGCATCTCATCTCCTTACACCCGCCGTGCAAGCCCGTAGCTGTGAGGACCAGTGTGTGGGGTTGGCTCTGACCTTGTGTTCATCCTCCCGACGGCCCCTGTGTGCTCCAGGGATGCTGGGAAACTCCCTGGGGATGTGAAGTTGCTGCATGGCAAAATGGAACAAGTCCCTCCAGCAGTCACTGTGGTCCTCTCTGGGGTCAGGGCTTGGGGAGGAGGGGAGGTGACTGAGCACGGGGTGCAGGGAGAAGCTGTGGCATGGGCGGGGGGAGCTGGGCGAAGGCTTCCGAGGGCTTGGGGAGCCCATCCCCATTGGAAACCGCCCCGCGTGTAGGTGTTTAATAGGACTATCGCATGGAGCGGCACTGCATTAATCACCATGGTAACATGGCAGCAGTAAACAGTCTGAAATCATCCCGGAAAATATCACGCCAGTGTTCACATCGGCCCTAATACGAATTAACAACCAAGTTGGCAATGACTCAGTGTAGCATAAACTGCAGCCACGGCGTTGCACAAGTCCCCCAGAGGGTAATTGCGGAGTGTGCCGGCCGGGGAGCGAGCCCCGCGCCCCAGAGAGCAGGGTTTGCTGGCTGCCGTCCCGCACAGGCACCCCCATGTCTGCGGGCAGCTTTGCAAAGGCTGGAGTAAGGCAGCTGGAAATACGCAGAGCAGAGCATCTCCTGCCCCAAGGGATACGGGCAGAGCCTCGGGGCCATGGCAGGACCTGCCACCGCCCTGCTCAGGTGGCCTTGTCCCCCTCAGTGCTACTCATCGTCACTTGGCATCTCTTGTTAAGCCACTTCCCTCAGCAAAATCAGCCCTTCCACGGCGGCAGGTAACTGGCAGCATAAGGTGGAGCTTAGCCAATGGCCAGGCTTCCAGTCTGTGCGTCCAGAGGGTTTACACTGTAAAACCTCCATCCTAGCGTGCTGTTGGGATTTCGTCCTCACCCCTGGCTGGATGACAGCCCACCATGTGCTGTTCCCCCTCCCTCAGACCCAGCAAGTCAGTGTGTCCCTGGCACACCCCATTAGAGTCCTTAGCCTCCTGCCCCCCAGCCACCGCAAGCAACAGCAGCAGATGAAATAGGTCCTCAAGTACAGGGTGTGCTGCTTGTCCCCAACACCACCTCCCCTGGGGATGCCCCTAAGCCCTCCTGAGACATAAGCCTTGGCAGAAAGCATTACCCAGGCTCCTGAGGCATTTGGGGTGTCCTGGAGGAGCGTGTCTCTGCAAGCCCCCATGGCAGCTGATCGTAGCTTCACCAAATCAGTACCTCAAGTCTTTTCCCATCTCTCCAATGTCACTGCCTGAGGTCAACACCTGCCCTGGCAAGTGCATGGAGACCAGATCCCAGAACTGCTGGCAAAGGGGAGACGTTGTCTGTGGGGAGTGCAGTACCAGGCACAGGGATCAGTGCCCGGTGGGGGATGACAAGGTTGGAGGCATTGTGCCTGGATGAGCAATTTCATTAAGCACTGACAGCAAAACAGGGTGAAGGGAGGCCTCGAAATTTGTGATTGGAGTCTAAAGGAAGGCGTTGCTCCCCAGGCATCCCCCCAGGCCCTTTGGTCAGGCAGTGCTAATGCCAGCTCTGCTCTCTGTGCCAGCCACCCCTGTGTGGGGAGCAGATGATGGTTGCAATCCACAGCCAAGCCTTTCACTTGCCCTTTTAGCTCTTCATAGGACCCTCCAGACATTCCTGGAGGCCACAGACCACTAACCCCCAAGACCACCTAGAATAATAGAATCATTTAGGTTGGAGAAGACCTCTAGGATCATCAAGTCCAACTTAAGACCTCATCCCTCTGCGCTGCGTCTAGCCCAGCATGTTGACCAAAGAGGGACCCAGAGCCAGTTCTGGTCAAGATGTGCAGGGAACACCAGGAGAAACACCAGGAAAAAATGGCAAACAGACCCCAGCAGCAGCTGTACCAGGCACTGCAGGTCTCATTCCCAGAGCTGTCGTACAGGACTGTGGCTGGATGTGTGTGGCTGCAGCTGAGGGACCTGGGGTTGTTGAGCCTGGATAAAGGGAGTCTCAGGGGAGACCTCACTCTATGACTCCCTGAAAGGAGGTTGCAGCCAGGTGGTTCCTTCTCTCAAGGAACAAGTGCTAGGACAAGAGGAAATGTCCTTAAGTTGTGCCAGGGGAGGTTTAGGAAAAAATTATTTCCTGAAAGGGTTGTCAAGCCCCAGACCAGGCTGCCCAGGGCAGTGGTGGAGTCCCCATCCCTGGAGGGGTTTCCAAGCTGTGGGATATGGTGCTGAGGGACACGGTTTAGTGGTGACCTGGCAGTGCTGGGTTAATGGTTGGACTCGATGATCTGAAAGTTCTCTTCCAACCAAAATGATTCTATGACTCTGTCCCCACAGCCTCTGGCCAGTCCCAGAAGCCTGTGGCACCACCAGCCAAGCAGCCAAGATCTCGAAGCCTCAGCAGTGGGGCAAGGCACATGTGAAATCCAACCTGTTCAGGTGATCTGCTGTCTCTGGGAGGTGAAACCCCATAAAACCTCTGTCAAGCATAAGAGACACTTTGTGCCATCATTGAGTGGAAGTGGGCCAGCAACGCCCTCTCCAGTGTGCTACCCAAGGCTGTGGGTCCCCATCAGGGTGTCACAGGCAGGGTCAGGGATGTGCAGAGTGACACTGCTATCCATCCAGGTTGCACTTGTAATGGGGAAGGCCGCGCTTGGCAGGAACTGATTTTTGGCTTTGAGTACATTTTGCCTTGATTTAGCAAGTGGAGATGGAGCGAGGGAAACCACTCGACAGCTCTACCTGGACAGAAAGGGCCAACGAGAGTGGTGTCACCATCACAGCAGAGCATCTCCATCAGGATTTTGAACCATGTCTTGTTTTCAAAGTTTCAGAAACCTCCTGGTTTCCTGATGCCTTCCACGGGCAGGGTTTTGGGTTGGAGAGGAAGGACATCTTCCCCATCAGGCACTCAAAGTGCTCTGCACCATGGCCAAGAGCTACTGGTGTCCACACCGCATCCCCAGGGTTTGTGTCCGTGAGCCCACCAGCCTGGTGCAAGGAAAGGTTTCTTGCACAAAACCTTTTTCCACATCAATTTTCGGTATTTGTCTTTTCATTAAGACCCCAAATCTCCCGCTCACCCCACTTCTCTTACGGAGTTTGTGTTGTAATTTCAGAGACGCTTTCAAGGTTAGAGCGAGCTCCTCACGCTGCAGTGGCTGCAGCTCTCCAGGGGAAGGTTAAAGGATGCAAATTGTTGACAGAGGGCTTTTCAATTTAGCATGCAAAGATCTGATGGTTGAAAGGTGAAGCTAGACAAATCCAGGGTAACAGGACGGGTGATCAGCAATTGGAACAATTTGCCAAGGCTCGTGATGGATTCTCCATCACCGGTGATTTTAAAATTAAGATTGGATGCTTTTCTAAATGATGTGGTCGTGTTCAAAAAGCATTAACTCAGGGAAACGCTTCAGAGGAGTTTGGACTGGTCCTGCCTACAAGGCCATGAGCCCTGCATCCCTCTTAGGCTTTTCCATCTCAACTCTTTCTCAGCCTTGATAATGTAATTGCATGGTCCATGGAGCTGCCATGGGCCACCTGGCAGAGACCTGTCAACCTCCTCAGATGCTTGTGGGTGGTGCAGAGCAGCCCCAGCCAGCTCCTTCAGCCCTCCCCACCTCCACTCATGACTGTAATTGCTGCAGCGGTTCACCTAGCTCCGTTCTGCATCACCAGTGCCCTTCATCCCCAAAGCCTCTGGGAAGTCTGGTCCTTGTGGGCAAGGGGAGAGCTTTGGGAGGCCACTGTGCTTATCGGCAGCATCTTGCCTATGCTTGGAGCTGCTCCCAGCCATCCCTCCAGCTTCAAATGATGGATGGCATCTCTGCCTTGGTCCCTCTCGTGGTCTGATCCCGCTTTCCATCAAGCACAACAGCCAGCAGCAAATACCAGCTCGTTCCCCCATGAATGTTGCTGTACGGGACCATGGTACAGAACATCCTGGCTCAGCGGCACCAGTGCACGTAACCAGCAGCCAGCCCCCCCGGCTCACTCGGTGCTCCTCCATGCTACAAGGAAACTGGGGAGTTTTTATATTAGTTTTTATTGCTTAATGTTTTCAGCGCAGTCTCCAGAATGACTGTCCCCTTCCCTGCTCTGTAAGTCGGATGTGCCTCTTGGGTTCATTTAAACTGTTTGCCTTGCTCTTTCATTTCTTTTTTTTTCTACTGGAATTCAGTGCCCAGCTGACAGATCTTGAAAACAGCATCCATTCCTCCATCCATCAACAGCACAGCTACTGCTGCCTCCTGACCAGAGCAGGGCCACCTTTCAGGGGGTAAACGTGTCCCCCTCGGTTTCTCACTCATATCTGTGGCTTTTTGACCTGCACCAGTGCCTGGTGATGCCCTTGGGTCCTTAGTGGTGAGCACTGGTTCCCCGTACCTGAAAATCAGTGCGGCAACCATCATCTAGTTACCATCAAGCGGTGTTATATATTAGCAATAATTGCAATTGAGCTCATACTTTTTTATCACTTGGGTCCAATGTGGGCGTCAGCTTGTAGCTGTACCCCGAGACTGAAGCAGTCGGGGCTCTCCCGCAAGCGTGCCCCAGCTGGGCACTGCCAAGGCATCTCCCGGGAAATGCAACAGCCAGGGAGTGAGAGCCTCGATATATTTTCATCATTCCCTTGCTTTTCATTTAATTTAGAGCTGTGTCGTCCATAATGTTCAAGCAAACCACTGTGAAGCCTTCTTGGGCATTCAGATCTAAGAATCCTTGTTTTATGCTATATGTATGGAAAGTAAGTAATAAATGTCTCTAGCTTAATGGTCTAAAAGTCTGTCTTGCTGTGCAAAAAAACCCCAGCATCTCCAAATCCATTTTCATTTATAACATTATGAGTAATTCTACTGGCAGCAGTTTTTCCTTCCCATATATATTTATTAGAGGGAGAAATTCCCCATCCTAAAATAATGTTCTTGCTTGGATCAGATAGTTTTCAAACTCTGACTCCATGCTTAACCCTTCCATTGCTTGCCATGCGCTGTGCCGCGTGGAGCATTCCTCTCAGAAAAGATGACACCCAGGAACACAGAGAGCAGCCTCAGCAGATGACCAAGAAGCAGGCAGAGGCAGTGCATGGAAAGCAACATCAGAGCAGCTTCAGAAGGATCTGTGTCATTGTAATCAGAGCAGGAAGCCACAGGGACTAGCACCCCTCTTGCCAAAAAGCAGAGATCTTCTGCTCGTGCTCCTCAGCTAATGACTGTGAAGTTGTAATTAGGGTGTTTCTGTCTGCACAGATACCCTGAGCTCAGCTGGGCAACACGGATGGGTGTCCTACTCCAGCTAAGGGGACTCTGCAGGATGGGCTGAAGGTATCTCGGAGCTTTTATGGACCTCAGCTCGGTGGTAATCGCTCAATGGTTTGTAGCTGCTTCTCAGCGTGGTGGTAATTGTGCAATGGTTCATAGCTCCTCAGACCAAGTCACCTGTGGAGGAGCCACCTCCCAGCTAAGCTTGAAAGTAAGGGGCCTTGAGAGGGGGAGCTTCCCCCTGTTTTCTGATAACATGTTCCTGTGGCGTCTATTCCTGGCACCACAGGAAAGAGGGAGAGAAGCGGGTGCTGCCGGGGAGGAGGAGGATGATACCACCGTGCATAGGGCTGGAGACCTCAGACATCCTGGTCCGCTCTGACTGTTTGTTGGTGATTGGGGGCACCATCTCCTGATGAGCAGGGTATTTTTCATCATGTCGGTGACAAATGGCTCTCGGTTGAGTAGAAAAATGGTTTATTGATTAGCTAGCAGAGGCGCATGTGGGGATGGTGCTGCTGAGGAACTGTCGCCTGTTCTGCCAGCTGCTCTCTGTTGGGGAGAGGTGGGGGGACCTGGCCAAAGTGACCTCAGCCTCCTGTGGCCATGGGTCCTGCAAAACACAGAATGGGGTGTGGAGGAGCTATGGGGAGCCTTATCCTGCTCCTTCCTCTGGCTTGCTTTTGGGGTTTGTTAAGCAGGGACGTGTCACTGTCCCCAAGGCAGGGGACCACCTGGTTTCCAGGGGCTACTGGGGACAACCGCTGATTTGTGGCGGGACCATCTTTGTGAGCTACCTCTTGGCAGTCAGTCCCTCTGCTCTATCATGTCTCTCCTTTCCACGTTCCCCCCCAGCTAAACCTAGCTCTAGGTTTGAAGCAAGCAGCAGCCCTGCTGAACTTGGCCGGTCCATTCAAACCAAACGTGTTTGGATGCTGTAGGGTAGGAAGCCATCAGTCACCTGCACTGCCTGGGAAAACTCGCTTCTAGAGGATTCCTCCCTACCAGAGCTTCATTGCTGGAAAAAAACCTCCTAGCTAGTTTGCTTTCTTTTTGTTGTGTTTGTTTCATTTTTGGCCTCTGTGTGCCTACCCACAGCACACCTTGAGCAAGCTGAGCGTAATTAATCACCGCTTGCTTCCCTGTGTTCGCATGGGATCCCTAATCCGCAGTAAATCCTTTGGGGAACAGATGCAATTATGAAAGAAACGCTTATTAAAAAGAACGATATGTGCTGTAAAAAAAAATAGAAATGTCAGGACAATTGTCCTTTCGTTGTTTGTGGTGTTGCCAGCTGTAACACACAATCCGAGCGCGCCGTCTCAGCTGCCCGCGTCCCCGGGTGCCGGAGCGATGGCTCGTGCTGGGTTTCACGTGCAGCTGCACCGAGCCCCCGGATTTCAGCTGTTCCTCCTGCTCACTCCATCCTGCTCACACCTATTCTTAACTCATCAAGCAAAAGCCTGTCACAGCCGCAAACCTCCTGTAGCAAACACTATTTTTGACCTCTCCTGACTGAAATGGATGATGAGCTGCTTGGAATTAACATCTTCTGCATGTGTCGATGTGGCCAGCCACTGGAAGGAGATAGATTTGATGGTGATTTGTTGGTTTGACTGGCTTGGCAGCAGGAGGACCGCAGCAATGGAGCTGACGTGTGCTGCACCTTTCCATCTAGTGCTGTTTTCTTGCCTGGTACGGAGCGAAGAAGGAGGTTACAGCCGCCATCTGTGTGTTTGGGCTGTGAACATCACTCCTGAGGTGGCATCAGCCACCTGAGGACAGTGAGTCTAAGGAAATGTGGGCTTCTGGGGGTGTGCTCTTGGCTTTGGCCCACCAGTTTCTCTCTTTGTGACTTAGCTATTCACCCATAAGACTGGTGAAATGATGCCAGCCCAGTTCTGTGGAGACTTTGAAGGAGCAGTCGAACAAATACAGGTACAGAGATCTCCAGAAAAGCTCTTTAATAGCATGGCTGGGGACCCCCTGACCGAGGCCAAATCATTCTAGTGCGTGAGAGCGTGTCAGAACAGGGAGCAACTTGTCTTGGAAGAAGAAACAGAGGAAAAGGGAGATGGTTTTGCTGTGTGTGTTAAGGCTGTGCATGCTTGCTGCAGGTGTTAGAGGACACGGGGATGTGGGACCTGCTGAAAAGCTATGAGCGATTAGTAAGTATGGTTGCACGTTGTGAGGCTGCTGACCTATGTGCTTAAGGTGAAGCAAGACTTTTGGTGGGTAGATAGGAGAACCATCCAAACCTTAGGAAGCAGAAGGGAAGGAGACGTGGCAGAGGCTGCCTCAGATCAGCTCTAGCTCATCACTGACCTCTGGGAGAGGAGGGAAGAGTGCAAGGACTAAAAGCCAGGTCACGTTGCCAACAGCAAGTCGGGTGACATGAGCAGGCAGGGATGAAACCAGGCAGCCCTGGGTGCAAAATGCTGTGCAGTCAGCGGGACTGTAAAGGGTAGTAAGAATCAGTTGCAGAGAAGTATTTTTAGATTGAGCAAAGCCAGAACTCTATCCTCGGTTAGTCGAGGAACGGGCAAGAAGCTGCCACAGGGCCGTGACAGTGCTGCAGGAGATTGCAAAGGTAAAATCTGTAATTACAGAGGGGTAAAAGGAGGAGGCATGGAGAATTGTAATTGAATGGGTTTCAAGTCAGTTCCCAGAAAAATCTCATTTCTAAGTACCAAAAAAAAAAAATCCTCCCCAAAAGCAAAACCACACACATGTCAAACCCGTCTGATTTCCTTAAGTGATAAGACTAAATATTTTGGATTGAGAAGAAGCCAGAGCTGTTCGATGTCTTGGCTTTGCTAGGATTTTGCTGTGTCTCACGTGATATTCCTTCTAACGAGGTTGATGAGCAGGTCTCCATAAAACTGCCGTGGGAGAGGTGCAAAACATGGTTGGAAACCAGACAAGAGAAGTCAATGATTTGCTGTCAAACGGAAGGATGGATTGGGTGACTTTCTGCAGGAATCCATCCTTGATCTAATAGGAGTCAGTATTTTCCCTAACGATCTGAGTGACAGAATATTCTCTGTTCCATCTTCAGAGGTTCAGGATGGGAACTGGTGCTGCAGTTGCAGAGAAGGGGATTTCTACTCTGTAACAGTACAGACAGTTAAGGGCTGGGATGTTTTGCCTGGGGAGGCTACGGAGTTTCTATCATTAGAAGTGTTTAAGAAGAGTTTGGAGAAACATCTCTGGGGAACAACGCAGAGCTAACCCTACCTCGGGGCAGGGCCAACGCTCGAGGTCCGTTCCAGCCCTATTTTCTGTGATTCTGCATCACTCCAAAAGCAGTGTCATGTCTCCAATGACTTTTAGGGAGAAGTATGAAAAATAGCACAAAAAGCTGAAAATATGTGATGACTTTAGAAACAAAGCCTTTTTATTCTTCTTCTTACCAAAATCTCAATATCTTAACCCGGTTCTCGGGACAAGTGGCAGAAGTGGAGTAGCCTGGCTTTTAAGCCTCGTTGCCTGCAGATCTGCTGGAGCTCTTGCTGGCTTCCTCCACCCTGCCTTTGGAAAGCCTGGGTGGCAAGGTCTTACCGCAGCGGAAAAGCATCGGATTTCTGTGCCCGAAATCCCAACAAGGGTATTTGTATGAAATGGGAATGATTTCTTTAAATTTCTTTTTTCCCCCATTGACTCCTCTGGCAAAGACAGCTGGGCATTTGGAGTGGTGGTGTTTGAAATGCAAAATCGCACCTCATTGGAGAGTTGTTTTGTGCAATTCATCTTAGGAGCACCCGCCGGCTGCTTGTTTGCGATGCGCAGCTATAAACCGCGCTCTCTGAAAGCGCTCGGGCTGGCTCGGTGGTGAGGAAGAGGGGCAGGCTGGTAGGATCAGACATTTCAATCCCCACTGCAGCCTCCATCGCTCGAAACAAGATGACTTGCAAACAACTAACGCAAATGAGGAAGACGAATCGTATGCAAGGTCAGGCGCGATGCCAGGAAGCTGATAGAGGCAAAAGCAGTTAATTGCTTTAGATTCCGACAACCCCAAAACGTGCCCTGTGTACAGACATCCGCTCCTTGCACAGCAGTGGACCTCACCGTCCAAACCAGCAAGTAAAACAGGCAATGGAGGTGCTCATCATGATTTTTAATGTCAGAATTAGAGTCGCTGCTGCCTTATGGTCTCTGTAATTAGTAGGCATCACTCATCATTTTTCCCAGCTCAAGGGATACTCTGTTATTGACCTCACTGGGAAGATACACGTACGTTACTGAATGGAAATATCACCATTTCCTAGCTTGGCAAGGTTTACATCATGGCTCAAAGGACTCTGGAATCTTTATCTCAGTGTACCTACAGCAGAGGAGAATGCCCGATACTGTTGATACGATGGCAAACGGCTGCTACTAAGGTCTTATCTTAGAGGAGAAAAACCTATTACAGGCTATTAAAGGAGAGCAACAATAGCAAACCAGAAGAGCAAAGGAACTTGCCACAAACAGCTAAAACTACCATGCCAGGCGAGCACAGAGCTGCCAGCTATCATTGTGGCCTCACTGGTCTCAAGCTGGTAGGGCCACAAAATCTCCTGGGAGCATGGCAGGGCCACGGAGAGCCACAAAAAATGAGAGAATGTTATTTCCCCTGTACATGGAGAGCACAGAAAGCAGGGAGGGGCCAGCGAGATGCTCTTATGAAGCCTTGCGTGGAGCATTGTGGTGGCAAGGTGCTCTTGTGTGGAACACTGTGGGGGATGTTCAGCTCTGTGGTTCATCTCTGGGGCTGCCTGGAAGAGGTGAGTCTCTTGCCAGCTTCTGTTTGTCACTCCAGAGCCTGTGATGGGGATACTTTGCTGTTGCACCCTTGCTGGTGGCAGCCCTGTGAGACATCCCAAGGGATCTGGCAGTGCTTCCTGAACTGGAGCTTCCTCCTGTCTGCTAGGGCCAGATGTCCTTTGGGACCATTTCCTTCCTGAAGAATGAGGTCATTGCAGAGGTGGCATGTGCCATGGGGTGCCAGCTCTCACCCGGGAGGCTGCCCATGCTCCCCAGGACCTGCCTGTCAGTGCTGGGTGAGTGGCATTGTCCCCTCCAAGTCCCCAGCACCCTGGAGCTGGGAAGCATCTCTGACCCACAAAAAAAGGACTTTCTAGGTAGGGCTCATTGAAGGAGATCTGCCGTCCTTGTTCACGGGGGTCATGCGCCTTTGCTTTCTGGGTCTTTGGGCAGCCAGTGAGTAAACGTCTACGCAGGCAGGGCATGTGCTCAGCAGGGGACACCTTCTCCCATGTAATGTGCATCACCCTTTAAATCAAAAATCACAGCTGATGATGCTCAAGCTGAGAACATGGATTTAGGTTTAGGATTTTGGTTTAGCTACTCCATCAGCTCCCTGCATCCCTGCCCAGCACAGCCCTGCTGAGGGATGGGGAAAGACACACCTCAGAAGGGTCTCGCTGTCCTGCCCGGCTCAGCTTTCTGCCCGAGCACCTCTCCGATGAGGAGAGCTCCTCTGAGCCCCAGCAGCCCGTGCTGACCCACACGAGCCCTGCTTAGCATCATCCCGCCAGCGGCTGGTGGGAGCCAGCTGGCCCCGCTGTGATGGCTCACGAGCTCACAGGCTGGAGGGCTGGTAGCGAAGGATTGCTGCGACAGGGCTGGCAGGGCTCCTTTATGATTTCCAGGCTTTTAAGAGGCCCCATAAAAGAGCCCATCCATTTTGAAGGGGAAGTGGCTGTTTGCAGGCAGGCAGGGCAGGGACGAAGCAGGAGTTGGATCTGCAGACCCTTCCAGAGGCTTGGCAGCCATGAGGTTGCTGCTGTTTTCTCGGAGATGCATAGATTTTATCCAGCAAGGATCAGCAGCTCAACACACGCTTGGCTAAAGTAGGTCCTGGCTGACAAGGACAGTGGGACCTGATGGGAAACACAGAGATGGTGAATCCCCTCATCTCTTGGTGACTTGTTCCCGTGGCTAATTACCTCCATAGTCTCATTCATTTTTAAAGCCGCTGCTTTAGAAAATCCCTGCCTGTAGTCTGTACCTCCTGTGGGCTCCTCTGTGCATGGTAAGCTGCACACCTCCCACAGCTGCTGTAGGCACTGGAGGGAGAGCGGACCTGCTCCCTGGCAAAGCTGGAGCCCTTCCCGAGAGGACAGCCACCACAGGGGTGCTCGCCACCTTGAGCCGTGTCACTAAACCTCTTGGTGTGGCATTGCTGGTGGGGTAAGCGAGCTGTGTGAGCAGCGTCCTGTTGTCCCTGCCTGCTGCTCTCCACCGCCAGCACCCCGGGGCAGAGCTACCTGGAGGTCCTGGAGGGTGTGGGGGACAGTGACCCTCTCATTGAGGCATCCTGGTGGAGGGGGGACTCCTGTGGGGCAGGCTCTTGGTATGGGGAGAAGGTGAAGGAGGAGGCCTTAGAGGACATGACAGGATGGGGGGAAGAAGGGATGTGCATGCAGGCACTCATTTCACCTCGATTTGCTTCTTTTTTTATGATGCCTGAAGAAACAACTGTGATTGAGCCCTGTGCAAGGGCTGCGTTACGAGTGCATGCCTCTGCTTCAGGGAGCCATAAATTGGATGTGCCCTCGGATTGGGCAGGGACATGTGTGGCAGGGGAGACCCCCCCCCGGCACAGCTCCAGGCAGAGACCACCCTCCAAACCACATCATTGGTGGGAAGAGGAGCAGGACAGCACAGGAGAGCTTCTTTGAGGCTTGACCCCCCTCTTTTCATCCTTGATGGACCATGATGAGGGGAAGCCAGCCAGAGCTCGGCTGAGCCTGCATCCCGCAGGGAGAGCTGGCCCTGCAAATTACAGTTTCTCTGCCTGCAAGTGCTTATTATAGTTTATTGAGCTGGGGAGGTTTCTCTGCTTTCTATTTTGGGCCAAGCTCCCTCTGTATTTATTTACAATCAGCAGAGCAGCTTGTAGCCATTGGAGTTGAAGAAAATTGCTGTGAAAAGCAGGAAATTGGCTTCTCACCTTAGGAGAGCAGGAGCGAGCCGCGCAGCAGGAGCCACGTCTCCCCCAAGGGACCCCAGCCCTGTGCTGGCTGCAGCACGGGGTGCCAAGCCCATGGCACTTGTGTCTTGCCTTGGTCCATGTCTCTACGAGTTCAGGTCTCGCAGGCATGCCTGGAGTGACCTCCAGTGCTAGCCCAAGGCTACGTGGCAGCGTGTGCTCGGCGCTGGCTGCAAAACTTGCTTTAGGTGGTTGGTGCCACATCTGGTAACGAGTCAGAGACCTTGGTGTCAGCTCAGATGTGTCTTTGAAAGGTGACCTAAAGTCTTTCAACAGTGCGGTTATCCTGAGGGATTTATCTTGGGAGGGTGAAGGAGGGGTGAAAGCCTCCGCAGAGGTTTCTGGGGTGTGTAGCCCCATGCAGCTCCATGTTCTGTGCAGTTCTGGGCTCTCCTGTGCTGCAAACTGGCCTTGCCAGCAGCAATCACACCCACCCAGGCATCGCTGCTCCTAAAGTCAGAGCAGTTTGCAAGCTGAGAGATGAGCAGGCTGCTGGGGTGACTATCCCCAGAAAGCCCTGTGGCCCCTCTGATTTAGGAGGTGGCTGAACGACCCAGTTTCACCATGCCAGTGGGGTGCTGAGCCCCGCAGCCCTCCAGCAAAGCCCGGCTCTGAAGGCAGAGGGGCTCAGTGCAGTGCTGGCTGTCCTCAGCCCAGTCAAGTCCCTCAGAAGAGGAGTAACGCGCAGCTGCCTGTGCAGCATCTCTCTCTGGACCTATTGTAAATGTCATGGCAGTGTCTATAAGTGGCCTAACATATTAAAGATCAGGCAGCAAAGGGAGGGAAGATGACCTTTCGCATTTTGCCCAGAGCAGGCAAGGATAATGTAATTATAATTTCATGTAATTCATCTCCTGACACTGTGTAATAGCTGAACTTCACTTGGCCGAGGCAGGGATGGGGCTGGAGAGAGCCAGGAGGAGGGGAGCACCCCAGCCCCTAGCTGGGACAGCCGCCCTCAGGCAGAGCCCCCACCCTTGCGTGCCTCTGCGAGGGTCTTCACTCTGGCCCGGGTGCAGATGGAGCCTGTCCTCCTCGCAGGAGGCTGCCAGGGCCCTGAGCTCGAAGCTGCTGTGTTGGGAGGCCAGCAGCGAAAACAATTCCCAGCCCGTGGGAGCATCTGGCGTGGCTGGGGCTGCTCGCTCCGCCAGCCCCAATCTGCTCCTCTACGTGGTTTAAGCTCTTCTCCTTCCCTATACTGTTTAAGGGAGTTGTGCTTTTTGAATTGCCCCAAACACAAAAGCTCTCTCTGGCAGCGGGGGAAGGCCAGGGGCTGTGCCCCCCAAAATCCCGGAGCTGAGGATGGAGCAAATCCACCCCCAGTCAAAATCAGCCCCACTTAAATAAGGCTTTTCCCTTGTCCAAGAATGCTATACCTAAAGCCTGCATAGTGCCGGGCTGCTGTTAATTAGTTCCTTGTTAATTTGCTCTGCTGTCCTTGAGCTGGACCACTTTGCTGAGGTCTGCTCTGGCTTGTCCGTAGGGAATGAAGTGATGGAGCAGAGCACTCGCTGCCCCTCTTGGGCTGGTAGCAGGGATGCTGTGCCCGCTGCGCTGGCTTGGGCAGGTTGTGTCTGCAGCAGGGGTTAGTGGCAGAGCAGATACCGTGGTTTTGGAGAGCAAGTTAGACCTATTTAAAAGCTGCTGCCACCTGAAATTTACTTTTCATCACTAACTGATTAAATTCTGCTAGTTGGAGATTTTATCCCGGAGAAATCCTCCAGGAAGAGCTAATAGCAGAGTCAATCTTTATAACATCAGGAACAATAAAACAAGAGACTTCATTTTGCTGCAGGTTTTTTTTGATCTGCGGATGCGTGGCTCCGCGTGCCTACCAGCCCCATTATCACCCCAGCACCCAATAGGAATCATTAAACATTTATTTAAAAGGTTTTCATTCCGGAGCGGTGAAACAGAACTTGGCAAGGATTAAATGGTTTTGTTAAGACAAACAGTGTGGAGGAGAGAGCACCATGTTGCGTGGCTCAGGGGAGCGGGCCGTGGGATGCAGGGCTGGCTCTGGATGCTGCCTGCTCCTGCTCTGCTCCAGGGAAGATCCCAAGGCAGCGCTGGAAAAATTAACCAGAGGTCTTCATTACTGGATGAATATGGGGTTGTGTGATGCTGTGAGATCCCCGTGAGCTGACGCAGGGACCCGGTGCCCAGCGTTTGCAGCATGACAGCCGTGGTTTGCTGTGGCTGTCTGCCACAGGACAAAGAGGCAGGGATACCGGTTAGGGGGTTTTATCATCAAATCTGCTGCGCTCTGGACTCTCAAAGCCCAGAAAAATGCCCCGGCGCAGCTACCACAAAAGAAACGCCTTCATCAGCGCTGCTCTCCACAAAGGCTGCAGCACCGAAAACAATCTCATCAATGCCAGCCTCTAATCCACCTCCCCTGCCTCGCCCCGCGTGCCTCCTGCAGATCTGCCATGCTAGTCATCTTGAAGCCCTCAGTAAATGCATTTTTTCTTATTAAAAATTATCCCGAACTCAGGTAGGTGAGAGAGATTTGCCGGCGTTTCCCACCCTGCGTACGCTCTGGGTTTGCCTTCCTGGTGCAGGGCAGGACGTTCCCACCTTACAAGTTCTCCGTTTCCCACATTAAAAAGTCTTCTGTGGTTTCTGTACCACTTAAAAGATGCTTATGGGCTCTCCTCCGCCTCCAGCTTTCCTGTAACCGCAGGAAAAGCAGCAGACTGGTGTGCGTAACATGGGCTGTGCCTCGGCGCTGGGATTTGGCACTTTTGGTGCTGTTGAAGGAACTGGGTTTCCACCGGGAGGTTGGAAAGTGGGCACCGCATCTTCTCTGCTAGGAGAGGCTCCTGAGTTATAACCCAGCCCCTCCTAACACGTAGAAAAGGCAGCTGATGTTGGGCTGGGGGACCAGGAGCCAGCCCCATGTTGTTTGCATGCCCCCCCCACCCCTGAGCGTTTTTAAATGAGGAAGGAAAAACTCATGTCTCCCACCTTGCTGCTGACAGTTGAACTGATGTGCCTTTCCAAATCTATACCAACACCTGAGGCTTTTATTGGGATTTTGGGGTTTCTTTTCTGAGCGGGCTAAAGGTGAAATCCCGGCAGTTGAAACAACGCGGCACCTCCCATCTATGGATTGAATGTAGTACTTACCCTATTATTTTATAATGTTAAAAAAGGAAGCGTCCTACTTATTTTTGAAGCATAGATTTTTCTGCATGATGAATGGGAAGGAGGTTTTTTTGGTCGATACAATTTAATTATGCTACAAAGCATTGAAGAGCTGAGCTGCCATCCCTGGCCTCCCACTGCCCCCAGCTCGCTGGGGAGGGCAGGGGCTCACCAGCCACTCCGGCATCACCCTACAAACTTCTCTGCCCTTGCTTGGATTTCTCCTGTTTTATTTCTTGTTGCATTTTGGAAGACAGTTTGCCAAACACCCTTGATCCACCCTGGATCGAGAGCTTCCACGTCACACAGAGATGAGTTGGTTCAATCCTCGCCGCAGCCACCACGATCAGGGTGGCTGAGCCCCACGTGGGTGGGACTCCCCAGCTCCCTCCTGAGCCCATCCAAAGGTCTGTTGGATGTAGGAACTTGGCCCTCTTGTCTCAGAGAACCATCGGTCCCAGCTGGCCTGGACCACGAAGTCCCCAAAGCCCGTTTAACCTCCAGCAGTGCTGGCATGAGGGATGCGTGCACCGAAATCAAAGGGCGCTTTGAATGCTGCAGAGCATTTACATTCAAAAGTCTTGGAAAGGTTTGGGATTTATCTCCATCCTGGGAGGGAGCCTTATTAGTGGCTTTTGGGTACACCGCTCCTGAATAATGAGGACAATCCTGTCTCAGGAAGATAAATCCCAATATAATGATGCCATTGTCTTTCCTTATTGTAACTCTCTGTCAGCCCCTCATTTAACTGCTGTTTTACCCAAAGATTTTGACAGCCTGTTTTAGCACAGGAAGGATAATACAATGCTTTTTAATTGCCACCCAATCTAAAATTAGTCCTTTCTTCTTTGGTTAATGAGCCACAGCGCAGTCCTTTGGGGATGGTGGTTTGAGTGTGGCCGGTTACGTCTCCTCATCCTCACGGCCGTGCTGGATCTGCTGCTGCTTTTCCATGTCCTGCCAGGTCCGGCACATCACCGGCCCCCCCGCAGCAGTGGGTGCTCTCTGCTCAAACCCCTCCTTTCCTCCTCCTGCCCCCTCCTCACGGGAAGAGCAATCAACAGGGAAAGGCTTTTGCAGCTTCGCAAATTCTCCTACAATTATTGCATGAACGAGGGTGGCTGAGAGAAACAACCTTGGTACAGAAATACTGCTTGGAAATAAATTTTGAGAATATATTTCTGCAGTGACAGGTACGGGGAGCGCCGGAGCCGGACTAAGTAGGCAGGTGGCTCATAGGTCATTATGAGTTTGAATCAGTTACCAGGGGGATGCAAAGGGAGACAGAGATGGATGTATTGTAAGAAGGTTTTCTGGAGAGGATTTGAGCAATTTCAACTAGCTGCCATGGCTGGGATCGGCTTGAAAGTTTCCTAATGAATTTCTTTGTCAGGAGGAAATTGGGCTGTTGAGTGGAGGAAAGCGCAGAATAGAAAAGCAGGCTCCTTCTGTTGGAAATCCACCAGTGAAAAATCCAGACAGAGCTGAAATTCCCTAATCTTTTGGTGTGGATCCCCCGGGAGCTGCAGCTTGCCATCTTTGTGCCCATAACTCTCCTCGGGTGCTCGAGGCAGCAGTAGGGACATCCCCGCTCTGCAGAGGAGTGGTGAGACACGGGGCAGAGACCTGTCCCAGCTCAGTACAGTGGTGTGGAGGGAGTTGGGTCTGGAAACCACTGTCAGGCTGGTTTTCCAGGACTTTCCTTCGCATAGGGCATCCCCGAGACCTTTATCTCTGGGCTAACAGGTCCATGACAAGCACGTATGCAGGCAGCAGCATCCCTGAGCCAAGGGTCCTTGGTTCCCAGGCACCACGCTGCAGTGCTCAGATCGCTGCCAAAGAGCCATGTGGCCCTGAAGAAACTTTGGAGCCCAGTTTCTTTGGGGTTTTTTTTTTGGAAATTGAAGGGTTTTTTTGGAAGTGGAAAAAACATTTTCCAGTGGTTTGCAATCAGAGGTAGGCAGAAGCGTCTGCTCTGCCCGCTGTCCCCATGGGCACCCACCGAAGCCAGACTGTTACCTGGAAAGGGAAGGAACACTGGGGCACGCGCTTGTTTTCCTCCACTCTAATTTGCTGTGCTGATTGAGTTTTGTTTTTTCCCCGGATTGGTGTCCTAATTGAGGAAATTCAGAGCAGCCTTGCAGGAATTCACACCACTCCCAGGAGCATTTCTTGGGTTCATCAACAAGGTCCATCACCCCAAACCGAACAACAGTAGTGCTGTGGTTACCTCTGCTATGTGCATAAACCACTTGGTCTCACAGGAAGAAAAGCTCCTCAGCCATTACCCGGCTTCTTGGTGGTGTGGTTCAAAACCTGCTGAGCCTTTGGAAAGGGTCATAGGGACGGACTTTGTGTGCTTTGGACTGAGACAGTAGCTGGTTAAAGAAAGATCCCTCAGGAGTCTGAGCTGCCATTTGTATTTGGTGCAGCTCTAGTGCTTTTGAATCACTTCAGAGGTCTCATTTTCCTGCTTAGATCTCCACAGTGCAAATTTGGCAGGGATGGGGTGATCACCAAATAGCCACTAGAAATGCTGCTTGTCTAGTGATGGCTTTGCTGTGTAGATGCTCACAGGGTAGAGGTTTGTGGCACCTCCCTGGTGCAAAGGACCCGTAAAGCACTTTAAGCAGTGAGATAATCTGTAGCTTGGTGCAGAAGATAACTAAGCAACTGGTGAATCCAGACCCTTGCCCAACTGCAGATGCCATGAGTGAGCATGACATTCCCCGCTGCTCTGGGGAGGTGGAAGTGGATCCCGTGATCGTGTCTGGCTCTGTTTGTGCCCATTTTGACCCGTCTCTGCTGCGAGCGCCGACCCCGCCGTGCTGTTGCCGTGAGCAGCCGCGATGCTGTCGATACCAGCTGGTGTCTGGACATCAAGGACAGCACTGCTGTCAAAATGAACTGCCCATGTCCTCCTCACGCCAGAGCATTTCAAATTTAGAGCAGAGCAACTCGTGCTGAAACTGCTGGCGCTACCCAGAGCTGGGTGCCGCGGTGCTCCCTCTCTCAACGAGCACGGCTGCCAAACCCAAGGCCGGGCTGCGCAGCCACCTACGAGCCTGCAGAGATGCGCGGTGACAGCAGGGGTTTGGCTGGTGGGACTGCAGCCAGCAAAGAGGGTTTGCAAAGGAGCTGGATGCTGCGGCTCTGCTGGCCTGCAGTGCTCCTGCCAGGGCTGGGGCCACCAGCAAGCACTGAGGGACGTGTTGTGCCTGTTCCTACACAACCCCCATGACACTGGTGGCCACTCCATCACCAGGGCAAGCGGGATGCAGTAGTGATGTGGTTTCCTAATCCCTGGTAACCTGCAGGTGGGGATGCTGGTACCTGGGGTCTGCTTTTCCCCTCACCTCTCCATTGAAGGGACCTGTGGTTCTCATGACCCTGTAGTGGCATTGATTTGCCACCGGTTCCCGCTGGAGTGGACACGTGGCACTGCTGGAGATCTCTGCTCAGGGCTGGGGGATGCTGCGGGAGGGTGAGGAGCAGCCAAATCCCCGAAGGCACAACCTTGTCCTGCTCTCCGGCTGCAGGCGCAGGCAGGAGGGGTTCATGTTAAGGAGCCAGCAGCTGGGAGAAGGAGTTTGTCCTTAGGATGCAGGGGCAGCCTGGAGGCTCCTCCTGATTCTTTTCCCCTGTAATGTGATGCTCTATGAATATTGTACGAATGAATACAGTTATGCCCTGAAAAAAGAAAACTCATTTATTTATGAGGTTATTTGATTTCCTCTGAAATGCCTCATCTAGCAGCCCCCCTCCATTAGCAACCCTCCGAAGCTATGCAAGAAAAAGCCATATCTTATTATTTAAATTAATAAAGCAGCTGCAAATTTTTGCTTCATTTTAAAATATGACTATAGAAAATATCTTTCCATGGACCATTTTTCCTGTGGTTTTCTTCCTGAATATTCCTAATTATGGCCATAATTAATTTTAACGAGTCACCCACCATCAATTCCACTGTAATTTGTAAGTGTCCTGCAGCTGACTTGAAAAAAAAAAAAATCAAAGCTATGCCCTCCTCCAGCTGCTTCTTTAATGAAACCTGGGATTACTTAAGGAATTGGCACTTGGCCCCAGCGACGCAAAATTGCCTGGTCCTCTGTCAGAGCTGATGCTGTCCGCCCGTTGATGGATGGCATCATTCAGAGCTTTTATAGGCACAGCGAAAGAGGCCAATCTGTCCAAACTGATAAATCTAAATCTTTTGTAATATTTCATAGTTCTACTGGACATATGTATGAAGGCAATGCGATGCTTCATTTTCCTGGGGAAACAACTCCTCTGAGGCCAAAGGACAATACCAAAGTCCTTGGGCAAGCTTTGACCTCTGGGCAAGGAGGTTGGGAAGGTCCAGATGGAGGTTAGGAAGGAGGCTGGGAGGGTCTGGATGGAGGAGGTGGATGAAGAAAGGCAGAAAAGCAAGTGCTATGAAATCTCCTTTCCATCTCCCGCACCAGTATAACGTCAGATATCTCTACAAGAAGAGATTCCAGCTGCTTGTAGGAAGGCAGAGGGCACCTCAGACTAAACTTCACCACGTTATTCTCATAAGAGCGAGGAAATTGGGTGAAATATCAAAGCGAACAGAACTTAAGAGCAGGGCTGGCAGGTGGGACAAAAGGGGAGGGAGGGATCTGAGGAGCAATCCCTCATCTTTGAGAGGACGGTTGCAGACAGAGAGCCCCTGCTACGGCACCCAGCACCTTGGCACCATGCTGTGGTGGGACTCGGGGTCACCGTTTGCTCACTAGCAAGCACAGCGTGGGCTGGGCAGTGGCACACTGCCGCTGACCGTTTGTTTCAATAAAGAGCATCGCTGATGTCCTCATTAGAGCCTCGCAGCCGAGAAGCAAGGGCTGGAGGCCAGCAAGCGGTGGCATGCTCACCGGGGCTTGCTGCTGACATTTCAGAGCTAATCAGGCCTGCTGCCGCTAGCCAGGGGTTTGACACGGAAAATAAAAAACCAGGTAGCAACAAGATCCTGTCTTATGGCATGGCTGGCGGCCAGGTCTCTCCTTTAATTCCCGTGCGGGTATATTACCGCCGCTCCCCTCTTTGATTGCCTTTGCCTTTGCAAGTGTGTCCGGAGCAGGCGCAGGTGGCTGAGGGGTTTGGGGTTGTGGCAGCAGGATTTAGGGTGTGTTCATGTCTGCTCCCACGAGTCCAAGCTTGGGCTATTGCCAATGGATTTTTCCTGGCAGGGTGTTGCTGTGACCCTCCTGGGCACGCCCCCTCTTCTAAGCCCCCCAGCTCTGCTGGCCGTGTCCCCAGAAGCAGGGCTGTGTGGGCAGAGCCCAGCAGTGCTGCAGGAAGGTGGAGCTGGGAGGCATGGAGAAAATCCCGACCTCTCCCGGCAGCGGTGCCAACCATCCCTGCTACAGCCCCTGGAAAAGCACTGATCCCTGGGTCCTAATCTGCAGTAGCTACAAAAGGGATAATGCGCCTGTCTGGGGAGCGCTGGGAGCCTTATCAGTGTTTATAAAGAGCAGCACGGAGAAGGACAGGATTCAGAAACCCTGAGTCTGTCCTCTGCATTCAAGGGACGGGCTTGGAAATTGTGAAAATATTGAAATATGATCTATTTTTTAATCTCCTGCGCTGCTGACTGCATGGGTCACGTTTGCAGAGCGCTGTGCGGTGCCGGCCGTTTCTGAATGATGTGCTGAGGTTTCTCCGCACCCGGTGTCCTGGGGACACGCCCGTCTGTCCTCTTGGGCTAGGCATCTGATATGGGCACCTTGGGAGGGCAGCAGTCCCTGAGGGAGAAATATCCAGGTTAACATTAGGAATCAGAAGTAAAAATGGATCCAGAGCCAGATTTTCACTTTAAATGTCTGATTTCCATCGCATTTGATGGGTGTCGGAGGTCCAAGCAGACATTGTGGTGGCAGCGTGACTCCCGAGCACAGGGAAGGGCACGAGTTAGCACCAGGAGCAAGGAAAACTGGGAAGGGCGAGAACGAAAAGCCTTCAATTGACTGAAAAACCCACGAGGGTGTAAAAAGTGCCTGCTCTTTACATACGCAAGGTTCAGCGATGATACCATGAAACCATGAAATAAACGTTTCCTCTCCTCTGCAACTTGAAATGATGAAATACGGGCTGACCAGCAGCTACAGCAACCGTTTTATCCTCCAATTTACTGCTCTCACTTCCAGCCTGGCCCCAAGAGCCCAGCTCCCTTTGTACTGTTTTTCTATTAGCGGGTTTTATTTGCAGCCAGGAGCTTTGTGCTCGCAGAGCAAATCCCATCTCTGCTCCTAAACCATCCTGCGTGGGCACGGCGCCAAGCCCCTGCGCCGAGCTGGGCAAGAGCTGCTGTACCTGCCTGGGTAGTGCAGGGTGGTCCAACCAGTGGGGTTCTGCCAGGTTGTGGTGCCAGGAGCAGGGCTTGAGCCATGGGAAGCTTGACATTGCACAGCCATACCAAGAATGGGCCAAGGAGAGCAACCGGGTCCAGTGTTGCCTCAGTTTCCCCATCCTGTTTCCCCCTCAGGGGCATCGTGGGTTGAGGAGTGGTGCGAGAGGCTCAGAGACCCCATGCCTTGGTATGGCCACCCAGAAGGCACCCCACTAGCCCAGGAGGCCCTGGGGACACCTGGGGCTGCCCATCAGAGCAAGGACCAGTCCCAGCTTTTGGACAAGCTCAGTTTTCCAACAGACTCCAGTGAGATTTGTTGGACGTGCCCAACCTACCTCTAAACATCATTTTCCAACCTCTGCCCAGCTGGGGTCTTCTGCAGCTTTCCCTGGCCTCATTCCCAGTCCTCAAAGAACAAACCCAGTTGAAGTTGCCTTGTGCTTGGCTGAAGGCATTTAATCACTGTCTGGACGTGATGGAAATACGAGCTACTCCTGTGCCAGTCAGGACACGCTCTTCTTGCATGGACGAAGATGAGCAAGGAGCCATCCGAGCATGAAATAGTTGTCAGGCTTCCAGAGGGTCACAAGATATATGGATTATGAAGTAGAGACTCCCACAGATCTCAGATTATCAAATATAAAGACTGCAGGAGAAGATTGCTTCAACACGTTAGATCACACGAGCACTATCCTGAATTCAGAGCTGGGCTGCAGCACCAGCCCAAAGACTGGCTGAGTCCCTGGGAGTCTTGCTCACAAGATTTGGGAGCACCCCAAATTTAGCCTGCACAAAGCTTCTTGGTCGTCAGAATCATCTTGCGCCTGTTCCTATCTCCAGCTCACAGGGATGAGCAGGCTTTACGCACGGGTGTGCTATGTGGAGCAGAAGCCGTCTAAAGGTTAGAGCACTTGGAGATCAGGATTAAACAGGACACTTTGGGCAGGTTAAACAGAAACTAATAGGATTAGCGGCATTAGGTTTGACATCGGTGAGAGCCGTCTTGCGTCTGCGGATCAAGAGCCTTCAGAAGAACAGGCAGTTACCAGGGGAAGCCCAGCAGCGTGATGGCAAACCCTGAGGGGCTGTCAGAGATGGGGAACCCCTGCGTGCCTGAGGTCCAAGGGGATGCTTTTGCTGGTGGGAGGACACTGCTCTGCCCTTGAGCCTCTTTCCTAAGCCCCAGAGATGACGACGAGTAGCAATGCCATCGTGGTTGTTAGTGCTCAGAGGCTGAGGAGCGCTCGCAGGTATTTTGTCTGAGGTGGGTTTTATCATGAGCCGCAATAAGTAACACCTTTTAACAGGCAGTCACTGCACTGTGCCCCTTTCCCAGGCTATAGGAGATGCAGTTGAGGGTCACCTCACTGTTCTTGTGTCTCGGTGCCCCATGTGCGTTGCCAGGGGCTGGGAGCAGGGCCCTGGCCAGGAAAGCCATGGCTCACTGGACCGCTTTCCACCAGGAGGAGCTGAGCCACTAACACAGATGATGCCTGTGAGATGCCATGGGCATGGTGCCTGGTGACCCAGGAGGTCCCTTCCAGCCCCAGGGTCCCTATGTCCCTGCTGGCCAAATCCTGGGGTCACCCTCGGGCAGTCCCTGTCCCAGGTTTAGGGCAAATGGAGAAAAGGCTGCGTGTAAGCCAAGGAGCCAGCAGAAAGGTGCAAGCATGCCTCACTCTTGGTCTTTTTGCTCCACCTGTGCCCCCTCTCTTTATTTCTCCAGCCCCCCGAGATGCCCCTAAAACTGGGGATTTTCACTGATATATTCTTACAGGTCCTGAACAAGACTGTTCATTGAACCCAGCCCTAATATGGACCATGGCCACTCACCACCCTCCAGCTGGGTACGCGACTGCTTATTCTTCGCTGTCACTACGGCCCACCAGTTGTGCTTCCCCAAAGCCCAGGCTCAGCCCACTTTGAATTAATTGCAAGAGTCAGACATCAGCTGCTTTTATGTAATGCTCCGCTGTAATTCCATCTGCTCATTTCTTCTCCCCCACTAATTTATTCACTCCAGGTTTGTTTAAATCAGTGCAGCCTCTTATTTTTTTCTCCTTTCTTTCTTTTCCACAAGGTCTTGTTGTAAACCGTGTTCCTCATCCGAGTTCTTGGCACTCCCCAGGTAGCCGGGGCGAGCAGGAGCAAGCCCCAGGGGAGCGTCGCAGCGGGGCGAGTGCCTTCGCGTGGGTTCCGCTGCGCTGAGCCTGGCCCTGGCTCGCCTCCTTCCCTAATTTCTCCTGTTTCACTGTTTTCATCTACTGCTTCAGCAAAGAGAGAAGCTAGACTGTTGAAACAGACCCCCCTTGCAGCATTAACGTATATGTTATTTTTATTTTTTTCAAAATACATAGCGAAGGAGGAGGGCCTACCTCACTCTTACAGCACTCTTCAAATAGAAAATGGCTCTTCATTTAGCTCTCGTGTTGACAGGGCTCAAATTAAGAGGCAATCCAGGTGGCTCTCAGAGCGAGAGATGTGCATGAATCCTCCTGAGCAGGCAACGGGGCTGGTAGGGAACACAGGATCCCAAATTCCCGCAGAACGTAGTGGATAATTTCCTCGGGCTTCACCTTCACGTCACAGCAAACCCCGTCTCCTACTCGTGACGTAACCCAACGCCACCCTGAGCAGAGTTAAACGTGGGCTATCCATCGCTGCGCTGTAGGAGGCTCAGAGCGGGTTTTGCAATACCTGGGCCCCGCAAGAAGAGCTAGGGAGGTATGAAGATCAAAAAAATCACCTTATTTGCTTATCGATTTCCAGTAAAATCTCATCATTAGAAAAATCGTCCTGCTGGCTTGTGTGTGCCGAGCTCACAAAGGAAGGAGGCAAAATCATTCTGACAGCACTCCGATGCCCACCCCGTGATTTCTCTGGGCAGACAGACAAGCCTCCCTGCAGCTGCCATTAGTCTGTGTCCCAAGGAGGAGAGCAGAAGGTATCGATGCTGGGAGCCCAGGACGTCCCCATTGCACGTGCAGGGCCAGGAAAGGACTTTTGTGAAGGCTGCCATAGATGGGAGCACGATGCCAGCACTGCGGTGTGGGTACCAGTGCCCTGGGCTAGCTGGGGTGGTGTTACAAGCCCGTACACAATCTCACGTCTGCTGGCATCACCAGCAGCTCCTGTTTGCACTGGCGGGGAGATGCTGCCGTGAAAAGAGCTGGTGCCCTGTCTCTGAGCATGTCATGCAAGGCTGGTCCTGCCATGAAGGGACCATCCCTGTGGCCAGAGCCGGCACAGTGGTGGAGGTGACACTGCCGAGGATCAGAATGTGAATAAACAGAATATTTTGCTCTCTGCAGGTTCCTAACACAGTGCCTCCTACCATCTGGGGACAGCACACTTAAATAGCAGTTTACCAAAAACGAGTCTCGGGGGATTATCTGAAGTCAGGCTCTGTGATGAAAGGTATGTGAGCTGCAGGGCCGCATCCTGCACGGGAGTCTGAGAGCTGGAAAGCAGCGGCAGCGTCGAAGTCAGAACACATTTGCTGCACTTTGCTGTTGTTCTGCTACCCAAACACTGAGCCCCCGGCGTTACCATGGCCAGGTGCAGGAATGGCTGTAGCCCACAGCTTTGCACCTGATTGACAAAGTCCTCAGGTCTTTGCAAGCGAGCTGATACTTTACCTCTGGAAAATCAGACTTTGAAACATTCCCACCCCAAACAGCTCGTTGTTTGCTTGCTTTCTGCCTCCTGACCTTGCTTGCCCCTTCCTGTTGACCTGCACTACCCGTCCTCACAGCTGCTCTCTTGTGCTTCCTCTGTTGACCTGTTAGCTCCTCTGCTTCTGAGACAGCGAAAGAAGCATTCGTTTCTGGAGTGCACTGCACTTGCCAGAGATTTGGGGAACGTCCTGGATCTGACGCCCCAGCACAGGCATTCAGGAAGCTTTGTGCAGCACACGTTAGCCCAGGCAGGGCACCCATCACCACCTCCAGTGATGATGGGCACCATCCTTGGCCTCCAGAAACTGTCCAGGCTGCTTGGTAAGGAGGGCAAAGAGATAAAGCGTCATGGCTAAAAAAGGGACAGATGGGTTCCCAGTGTCCAGCTGCTGACCATTCCCATGGTGCTTTCATACTGTGGGACAAAGACCACATATCACTCAGCACGTGTGCCATGCTCAGGCCCAGCCCGTGGTCCCCAGCGTCTCAAGGCTCAACTTGTGTCCTTGGTATTTATCAGAGGAGCAATAATCAGGGAAGGGACTGAGAGGAGGCTCTGCCTGGCAGCCAGGCATGCTCCGGGGTAGGAGCAGAGTCATTTGAAGTGAGGCAGGCTCTGTACACAGAACAGCCAGGGAAGGGACGCTTGGCTCCCTTCAGCCCGAGTTAACTCTTGTGTGGGTCAGCAGCAACGACTTCACCTTGCCAAGACTCGTCGATTAGCATTCTGCTCCAGTCCGGGTTTCATAAGCTGGTCTGACTTCGTAAGATAAAAAAGTAATAACACTACCCTCTATTATTTATTAGCAGCCTTTATGTCTCCCAGCAAAAATAGCCCTTCCTCCTCCCCAGCTTCCTCGCTGGGCTGCTCCAAACAAGGTGTGGTGCTGTCGCTCTGCAGCCCAAATCACCCAGGATTTTACAAGGCTCCACAAAACCCATCTCGTGGCTCAGGAGCTCTATTCCAGACATGGCAGGCACTCGGCTGGCTCCTCTTCTGCCTCCCTGGATGCCCACTGTGGCCTCCTGCTCCAGCTGCAGGCAGCCTGGGACACTGTTCTGAGCCTGGTGGGGGAAAGCAGGGCAGGGGGTTACGGCTGGGGGGGGTCCCCAGGAGAGCACTGACCATGTGCCCCAATTTCAGGGATATGAAGCTCTTGCCTTTAAAATTATTTTGCCTCCAAACTCTAAAATTGCTCCTCCAAACGAAGCAGGCATTTGTTGTTCAACCCGAGCTGCGTGGTTGTCTCAGAGGATGATGATCTGTGCTGGATCCTTTGGGATTTCTGTGGAAAGCCAAGCTTTCCTGGGGTGTTCGCCCCTCCAGCATCCCCTCTCCGGGCTCAGCCCGGGCATGGAGGACAGGAGCTGCCTGGCGCCGTGTCCCTGCATTGCCCGTGGTTTGTGTTGACTTTACCGACTGAATTAATTACAGCTGAGGTTCAATATTGAAATTACTCAGAACTCCGGATAGACAAGCTGAATCAATTAGTTTATTAGCGAGAGCCAAAGCCAGCCGAGCAGCGAAGGGACGCGGCACCCTCAGAGAGGAGGCAGAGTAGCCACCCTTCCTCAGCCCCACGATGCACACTTAAAGCAATCTTTGTGGGTTTGCCTGATGCCATAACTTTATTTTAGCCCTAATACCCAGACCGAGCAAGTACCAAATTTAACCTGCGGTTTTCACCGAGGCCGAGCTGGCTCCTGGGCAGCCCCAGCAGCACAGAGCATCCTCACGGGCGGCAGTGCATTGGGGTGCTGAGGAACTCGAACAGAAGGGATGCCTCGACGGCTGTGACTCGCGTATGTGATACTGCTGAGCCCCAAATATGGGTTTGAGTAACAGCAATAAAAATATATCACTAACTAATATGCAGATGTACGATTCGGGTTAACATATGGATAGGTGCCGTTGGCGTCCTTCATCAGGCTTCCTGGAGTTTCCGTCAAGGAAAGGCTCTCTCTAACAGGCGAACGCTGTGTTCATCTTGCTCACTGCAGCAGACCCTGGCCACGGCGCTGGGAATTAAAAGGCTCTTTCCAGTTCTCTTCAGCTCCAGGTATGTCTCTGCCAGGAGGCATCAGGCAGGAGCCTGGTTCCGCTTGCAGTGTGCTTGGTCCACAGCTCAAAGGCATTTTAAAACTACGGGCTTTAAAATCCATCACCTTTTCACCGTCACTGCTCTGGCTGTAGAAACAGCAGCACCTTTCCCCATGCAATTGTTTGCTGGAGAAGCACCTGGAGGGCTGGCTTTGCTGGGGCGTAGCTGGCTCCTCGCAGGTGGCAGGGGGTGGCATTGCTATAGCAATTGTCACCTGGGAAACGGAGAGGTACAGCAAAGCCAGAGCAGTGGTATTCTCTCACATTCCTCAAGTAGGTTGGTTCAGTTTGGCATCCAGCCCTGATGTGGAAACCCAGAGTAGAGCCCAAAAGTAGATCCATCTCCATGCCCCAACCTTGCTGTTGGCCATGGCACGTGTATGGCACAAGCCACCCTGCAGCAGATGGCCACCGTGGCCCATCAGATGTCCCTTGGAAGCGTAGAAGAGGCTCAGATCCCAAAATGGAGAAGATCGAGCCCCACTGAAGTCAAGTCCTGAACTCCTTTCCAAGCAGAGCCTCCTGCTTTGGACCAAAAAGCCTCTTTCCTCCTCCTGAAGCAATTTCTGGGAGCTGAAATTTCCCAACCTGCATGGGATTGGCTCCTAAGCTGTCAACGTGTGTCTTGCTTAAGTAAGATCTTCACAGGGATGCTCTCTGGATCCTTCCAGTTTTATTTATTTAGTTGGTTTAGCTTAAGATTAATCAGAAATGGGGAAAGAGTCAGAGACACACAAAAGAGGCTCTAAATAATTCTGAGTGATTGAGAGCACCATGATTAATGGGATCTGCTGATGCCATTCGGGTGGAAGCAGCCTTCCGAAAAATAGATTTATGTTAAATGGAAAAATACAATAATGTCATTCACACCAGGAGAAAACATGTGGTGGAAGAAGCTGCCTTCAACAGTCATCACATATAATTCAGGCTCACAATGAACAAAACTTAACTTCTCTAAGCTATGTGCGTCCTGATTTGAAATTCATTCATTATATTTGATTATCTTCAGTCCTCCCCAAGTGTAATATACTATTTCTTACAGAATTCACCATACTTCAAATCAGGCATGGTTTAATATTTCATACAGCTCATTAAATAACACATTCAGTTCGGCTCACAATGCCTTATTCATAATCCCGTATACATCCCTGGGAAACCACAGAGAAACAAAGAAATTGATGTATGGGGAAACGGAAGAGCGAAGTGAAATTGTTCTGTAAAAGGACCCTTTTCAACCGCAATAATTAAAGGAGCTTTGCAAGAGGAGAGGGTGAGAAGCCGGTCCCGGGTCCCTGACTGCTGCGTGGGCAGGAGAAGCAGCGGTGGGAAGCGTGGCTGAGGGGCACGATGGCCCGGAGGAGGACGTCTGGATTCATCAACACGCCAGGTTTGTGTCCTACTTCCATGAACTCCAGCTCGAGGACAGCTCGGCCACAGGCTCACAGCGGGAGCCCGGCAGCGCCCAGCACCCCCAGGCGCACAGAGCAGGCGGGAGCGGGACCAGGTTTTACTTGGTGGCAAAAGTTCACGTGTGGACCCATCTGAGACAGCGCAGCAAAATGTAAAGGCTTTCCCACCGGCTTCCACGCAGTGAGTAGTGTCTTCTCCTAAAGGCAGATTTCGGGGCAGGACTTTGGCAGGAGGAGACCAAGGGGAAATCGTTCACTCCAAGCATAAGAAACTTTTTTTGGCAGGAAGTTAGAAATATGCAGCAGTGCATGGAAATTCCTTCCCTGCTCCAGAACATGGCAAAACACTGCAAGCATCTCCACAGGGGGTGAATCTAGTCATTGCGTCGGCAAGGCCAGCATCTGAGGAGCGAAGGCTAGTGTGCGGCCGAGTCTATTATTTCCTCATGTGATTGAAATTAATAATTTATACAGGGACAAAGTGCCTTCCTCATAATTTCCTGTGAGCCACAATCCCTCCTCAGCATCACCGGGGATGCCGGAGGAGACCCAAGGAAGAAATGATGGGAATGGATGAAGATGCTCCTGTGAAGGGCAGCGTGAGCAGCCCTCGTCCTCCCACTACGCGCGGTGTCTGCTGCCCCGCGACCGCACGAGCTCTGCGCTGGGAGCAGACAGTCGCCCCAGCAATAAATATCCCTAGCTAAGCCATGCATACCAAATGAAGATATACATTATAGCCAGTCCTCGAGAGCTGCAAATACCATCCACTGTTCCCTACCAGGAGTGTTCTGTCCTTGTCAGGAGGACTCTGTGGAGTGCCTGAGCTAGGAAAGGAGGACCTCAGGGGATGCATCACTCAAAGGCCAGCGAACAGCAGCGTGCCAGCCTGGGACTGTCCGTGCTGCTGATGGCTGTATGTTCTCGGGCACGTCTCTGCACTCCCGCATCTCTTTTTTTTTCCTCCAAGACCTGCTTTCTCTCTTTATGCACAAGCTGTCAAGGTAAGGACGGTCTTGTTCATCCTGTAGTACCCATCAGAAGGGGAGCCTGACTCTGCAGAAGCTTCCAGTTCTTGCTCCCCTGCAGTCCTTCCTGATGACGGCGGCAGATAAACCCAGTCCTGCAAAAATGCTGTTTTTGGGCTCTTTGCTTATAGACATGTTCACGCTCCATTGTTTTTCTGCCTTTGCAAAGGGAACCTGTGTTCACCGATAACACAGAAATAGTCGGGAGGGGCTGTATTTAGACACCAGAGCCTGTCTGCAAGAAGCACTCCAGGTAGAAGGGCAGAGAGAACGTCACGCCACGGAGCTGCCAGTTGCAGAGAACTGTTTGCAGAAGCAACAGTTTTGTTAACATCCCTCCGGGCCAGATCCACTCCGCCATCCTGCCTGGTGCTCCATCTGCCGCGATGGCCACGGGCTGGCCCCGCGTCACCGCGGTCCCACGAGCAGCTGCTTCACGGCGGATCACCAGGAGGGTGCGAGGCTCTGTGCACGGGTGAGCCAGGCAGACGCCGTGGCCCAGTGGTGCAGGCGCAGGGGATGCTCCTCACCCATACCACCCTGGGTGGTGATGAGTCCCAGGGCGCATCCTATGTGCCCTTCCTTCATTAGTGCTGCTTTGCACAAGCATGCCCTTGGCACAAGCGCGTCCTTGGCACAAGCACATCTTTTGCACAAGCGTGTCCTTGGCACAAGCGCGTCCTTGGCACAAGCGCATCCTTGGCACAAGCGCACTCTTTGCACAAGCGCGTCTTTGGCACAAGTGCATCCTTGGCACGTGTGTCCTTGGCACAAGCGTGCCCTTGCTCTTGCCATTCTGCCTTCCTGTGCCTCTCCATCCCTTTGCAGCCATTCGTTGCCCTGATCCCAAATGCCAGCGGGCGTTTGGCATTGGGTCTCTATAAAGATGAAAACTTTCCCCAGTGCCGGGCATACCCGAGGGTTAGGGCTGGGGAGAGGGATTTGGACTTGAGCATTTCAAATGGTGGCGGATGGGGTTAGCTCCAAACTCTCCTGCTTTTTTTTTTTTTCCCTTTTCCAGTGTAATAATCCTGCCTCCGTCAGCGGGCTGGATTTTCTGCCTTTTTTCCTTTTCCTCCTCCCACCTGATTTGCTAGCACAGAGGAATTACAAGAACAGAAGGTGAAGTTAGATCTTCCTCCTTTATTTTTATTTAATTTTTTTTGGCATCCAGCCCTTGCTCTTTTGCCAAGCCGCTCCAGTTCTTCTTCCCCAGCGCCCACGCTGCCTGCCCAGCCTGCCCGGCACGGGGGACACACGGTGCCCATGGAGCACAGTGCCATGCGTGGTGACCATCAGCTCCTCCACGGCAAGAGGAGGGGGTGGCAGAAATACCAACCCGAAACCCAGAGGAAGCACCTGCGCAGGCTTGAATCACCCTCTGATGAAGATCCGCTGAGTCAGCGGCTGGGCTGTGGCCACTGGCTGTCTCCCAGCAGGTGGGAAAAGTTTGGCTTCATGGGCGGAAGACCATGGTGGAGCTCCAAGGCTGGAGCTCCCCACCTACATCCTCATTCCCTGCCCAAAACCCATTCAGCATGTTTAATCATCCGTCCCACGTTTCTTTCAAGCCTTCCCAGCTCTACTACATCCCTTTTCACCTGTGCAGCATTCAACGTGTAGGTGCGCAGGGGATTTATACAGCAACAGTGTGAATTTTTCTGTTTTGCTCTCTGTTCTTCTCTGGGTAATCCCTAACATTCAAGATGCTGCTTTTTTTTTTTTTTTTTTTTAAATCTCTGCTGAGCAATGAGCTGATGTTTTTGGAGAACTATTTATTATAACCCCGAGATCTTGTTCTTGAGAGTTAATAGTCAGCTCAGAGCCCATCATTTTATTTCTGAAGTTGGGAATGGTTTCTCGCACGTGCACCGCTATTTATCCGCACTGAATTTCCCCTGTCATTTTCTTGGCCAGTCACTCATCACAAGGTCCTTCTGCAATTCCTCACAGTCAGCCCTTGTCCTTAATGTCCTAAATAATTTGGGGGCATCAACAAAAGCTGTCATTTTGCTCTCCGCTCCCTTCTTCCTCTGTTTCAGTGAGCCTTCATGCAGGGTCTTGGAGAAATCTTGGGGAAACCTGTGGACCCACAGGGAAAATATGACCCATGGAAGGGGATGGGAGAGATGAGCCCCTGCAGCTGCCCAAGGTCCCGGTGAGCATCAAGCGTCTGGGGGCAGTGGGGCCAGGCTCCAGGCAATCCAAGCAACAGATACCTGCAGGGACAACTTGTTTTGATGCACTGCCCCCAAGATTTATTGGGATATGGGATTGAAGCGCCTTTGATGGCCATAAGGAGGGAAAACTTCCAGTGGAGGGATGGCCGTGGTTTTCCTGCACGAGCAGATGCTCAGCAGAATCGATACTCCCCAGGGAATTGTTCCAGAAGGTGGATGGAATAAAGTGATTCACAGTATTAAAAAAAATAAAATAAAAAGAGAGACATCAGAGCTCCTGGAAGCTGTTCAGTTGGCATCATGAGGTCTGCGAATAACAGACGCCCAAGGGAACTAATGTTTTAAGCCAAAGCAATTTGGGAAACAGGACAGGCTTGAGGGGGAAAAAACCCACAGTGCCAGATTTTGGATTATGCTGCACATCAGTGCTAAAAAAGAAGGCACACATGTTGCGAATGTACAGCCGAGGAACACATTTTATAACCATATTCCTAATGTGGCATGTGGTTTGCTTGTTCTTATTATTGATAATAACTAACTATAGCTTCTCCTTTAGCTCTGCCTCCTGCTCTTCCCTGTTCCGCTGTGGGATTTCACAGGGCAGTGAAAACGTGACCCAGGTTCTGTTAAACAGCTTAAAAAATTTCCAAGTGATTTTGAAGGTCTGCCTTCCATCCAGGTAGCATGGGCATCAGCTTTATTTGCTCAGTAAAGCAAGAATGGCAGGATTCAGTCTGCCCAGAAGCGCTTCTCTTAAAAATGATGCTTCGAGCCCCTGCAGAGCTGAGCGTGTTTTCCTTCTACAAACCAAAATCAAACCTCTCAGTTCCTCTTCATCCCCACTACTTAAGCCCAGAGGAATCACTGGGAACCTACTGATAAATCACCTTTTCTCTGGGAGGGGAGGAGAAAAGTTCTTCCTCTTCCTCCCTTCTAAATCCAGCCTCTGTGCTCTCCACATTTCTGCTTCAGCAGGACCTGCAGAGCAACCCTGGGCAAAAAACCTGGAAGTTTGGTACATCTGGCCAGGCTGTGGTGTTGTGTCTGCTGGGCGTGAAGCAGCACGAGATGAGTGACACCTGCCAGCGTCTCCTGCAATCCTTGATGACTGTGTTGGTCTCGTTCAAGTGCAATGTTATTTCATGTGGCTAGGAATCATAGAATCATAGAATGGCCTAGGTAGGAAGGTGGTGAGAGCACCCCGAGGAGCAGCCCTTGGCTGGCCATGGGCAAGGTTTTGTGGGTAGGATGATGAGGAGACCAACTTGGCCATGAGCTGTGAGGTTCTCACGATGGAGAGGAAAGGTGCCTGGGGGGAGATGGAGCAGAGCAAGAGAGACAGAGCAGCTCCAATCTAAGTGTCCATGGTGGACAGCACCACCAGATTTCAGATTCTGCCCTAGATCTCCACTTCCTCCATTTTTCAGCAGCCTACGGAGGAACCCATCCCATCTATTTAATCAGCACCACGCTGGGCCACCCATCCCCACCAGCCATGGCTAGATGGGGCTGGACACCACCCTTGAGAAGCATAGCTCCTCCTAACTCTGTAGGAGGGTGGCCTGGGCAGCCAGCTCATCCCTCTCCCAGTACATCCCAGGAGGGAGGCAAGGAGCTGGGCTGGAGCCAGGTGCCACAGGGTGGGTACGGAAGCACGGCTCACCCCCGTCCTGTGACTCACAGTGGGTCCCCACGATGCCGTGGGGCTCAGCGTGACAGCTCGGCTGCCTGCGGTCGTCTATAGCAACTGAACCACCTTGGAAGGCTGCGCTGCCTGTGTGGGCTTGAAATTATGTGGTTGTTTTTGTTCCCTCTCAGGAAAAAAAAAAAAAAAAAAAAAAAGAAAAGGACAATCTGATTTGTATGTAACTCTGAATAAATTCCTTGTTAACCTTTACAGCCATCTGGAGGGAGAGTCACTCCTCGCTGCGGAGCACACCGGGGCTGTAGGAGGGAGCGATGCTTCTGCCGGCTGATTTTGCAGGAGCTGGTGTTGAGGGAGCTGGAGGGACCAGGCTGGGCAGGAGCCGAGAGCCCCGCTCAGCCGGGCACAGCTGGGGGGTGCAGGGTGTTGGGGTTCGGAGGGTCCTGGCGTTGTCGGGAGCCAGCTGGTCTGCCCCTTTCCCTCCCAGCCCTGGCACAGGGGACAGGAATAGCTTCTCACTGCTTGTCTTAGGTAGGAACAGAGATGGGAATCCCCTTTCTGGGAAGCCCTGGGCTGACAGCATGCTGGGGGTCTCCAGTTACTGCTTGAGGCCACACTCCCTGTGTGCCCTTAGCCCTGCTGAAGACCTGAGCTTTGGGGTTTGCTTTTAAGGGTTGAGGGTTTAGGTCTGCTCCAGGTACTCAGAGAATCTCTCATGTCACATGGGAAGAGCTAGAGCAGACCTGTAGGTCCTTCTGATCCAGCCACGGTCCCTGGGAGCATGATTCAGCTTGCCAAAGACATTTCCCTCCTTAGACTTCTCTGCCTTGGAGCAGTCCCGTGGTAACTCTGCTTTGAACCTGCAGGGTGTTTGTTTGCCTCCAAGAGATTCTTGCTGAGGCTGGCACCGTGTCTGGTGCTGATTACCTGCCATCCTTGCTATTTTGTTGGCTTTCTGGACTGGCAGGACTGGAAAGTCTATCCAGACGGGTAGTAACCTTCTGCACAAGCCTGGTGCATCCCTCACTAAGCATGTTTGAAACCATCTCCTCCCGCAGCAGGGTCAGAACCTGCGTTTTACCCCCATGTAGGTGACAGCTCCTGAAATCCTTTGTGTGGATTCTTCCCGGCTGGGCTTGAATCCTGGCTGCAGCATTTCCCAGGGACACGGGGCAAACCAGCAGCTCCTAACCCTGACACTGCAGCAGAAGTCCCACACAACCCACCAGCGTCTGGATGCAGACACTTCCTGGGAATTTCTATAGCTCTTATCAGGCAAGAGGAAAAGACTGCTCCTCCGTGGCACTTTGGGGCAGCGAGGGGCTGGGAGGGGAGCAGAGGACCCTATGGAGGAAAGCTGACCGTGCCATCACTATGGAGGACTCTCAGGTACAGGGACTTCCAGCAGCTCCTCTGGGATGTATGTGCGTTGGGTTGGACTCAGGTCTGCCCAAAGACCTCAAAGCACTTCCCAAAGCAACACAGTCACAATAACCCCCTTCAAAAAAGACCCCCAAGGGCACAGGGGTCTCAGATCCTTGGTGTGGTGGCTCGCTGACCCCCATACAGCACCTCACACTTGGCTGCATCCCCAGCCAGTCCCCCAGCGTGGCTCAGCACAGAGGGAGAGGGGACATGGGCACCCATCCGCCCGCCAAAGGCAGCCTGGGCAATCAGCTGAATTACTGCTCCCGCGGATGGGAAAGAGAAGGGGGAGCGCTGGCCAAGTAAACACAATGCAACTTCATTTTCTTCCTTTCTCCGCTCCTTTGAAAATTTATAAATATTTTGAAAACTTTCCAAAGGGAGGGAAAAACCAGCAAGTTGCACATCAGTGACTCAATGAAGTGTCACTCTGTTCATTAAGGAAGAAGGAAATCAAATCATTACTGGAATTAATAAAGAAGAATCTTTTGGTTGACTAGGAGAGAGGGGGGAGGATGCACTTTAAACGGGTCGGATGTAACAGCGGCGTGGCTGGGTTCCAGGCACACTGAGCTCTGTCTGAAGGTCTTAATTATAAGCAGCTCAGAAAAAGCCAATGAGAAAAGGAATTTACAACACAAAAGAAATAAATTAGATCTCAGATGCCTCTATACATATTTAATTGTTGGGATGCTGATAAAGAGGAATCTTTAATATTAGCTGCCATGATCCAGCTTTGCTCGCGAGGGCTCTGGGGCAGGCGCCATGCCCACCCGCTGGCAGGTTTGGCTGGTGGAGAGGATGCTGCCGAGGTGCACAGCCCTCAAAGCACGGCCAGCAGCCAGAGAGGAGAAAAACCCGACCTTTGGGTCTGGGAACTCGGCTGGAACAACGGCGGGATCAGGCGCCTCCTTGGAGTGCTCTCCAAGCACGATGACTTGGCCTTCAGAGATGCTGGAGGTCAGATGCTCGCTAAGTCCAGGAGCATCTAAAGCCACCCAGGCTGAGCCCTCAGCTGCTGCAAAGCACAGCCGATGATTCCAAGCCTCTTTCATTTTTAAGCCACTCTCGCAAAGTCCCCTCTGAACTCATTTAATTCATTTTGCCATCTTAGCTCTGATAACCACAAAGATTATTCGCCTTTATCCCATGGCAGATTCTGACTCTCCTGAACCTTCTTCCCATTTATTGATCTCCCGCAAGCTCCTGGGTAGCTGTTCCTACTGTATCTTTTTAAGGCTGTGTTTAGATATTATCTCTCTCTGCTCCTGTTTGTGTTTGCATAGCGCATCCTCATTAATTAGGATGTCTTGTTGGACAGAGTGTAGTCTTCGGGGAGTTCCTCTAGTGATTTGTTTACAGATGTCAGGTTAGCAATAAATTGGGAGGAATAATTGACCTTTCCTGTAAGACTTTGCTAATCCTGTTTCTTCTTAACTGTTTCCAATTTTTAGTGTACTGCTGCGTTTTTCTTAATCAATTGTTCAGGCTGTGAGAACATTAAGGGAGATGCGATCAGGAACACGGCGCGGTGATGCAATTTTAATGATTCATTCTCTGTTTCTCATTAATTCATTGCATTTCATGTTTTTTCAAGTGCTGACTTTGGAAGTTTTAAAGACTTTGCATAGTTTTGGTGGTTTTTTTTAAACAATTACCATAGCCTCCTGAGTTGTGTTGCTGTGGCAGGCTGTGGGCAGGATCCACTCGGCGGGCACAGAGCAAAGAGCTGGTCCCAGCCTCCAGCACCTGAAGAGATTCCAGCTACCACACAAGAACAGTCAGCAGAACATTTCTATTAAAACCCGTTACTTTTAAACAAGTTAATTTCCCCCATGAATCAAGCCACTGTAAAGAGAAATCCCATGTGGCAGGCTAAGTATAATTGTGATACTCTCATTAGAAGTGCTCAGACTGAAATTTTCCCCCTTCTGTTTTTTTTTTTATATATATAATAAGAATTCAAACTTTTGGAAGTTAAACGACTTGGAAGAGATCCAGCTTTTGTTTTAAAGGAAATTGTTCCGTTGTTAGATTGCATTTCAGAAATTATAAAAATGCTTCCGATTTTGAAAGCAAAACGTGGGGAAACAGAACATTGCATTTCATGAAAAATGAAAATATTGGGGCTTCTCCATGTCAGTTATTTTAAAAGCGTAGTAACAGCCTTGTGAAACCTGCTGCACTAGCATCTAATGCTGATGCTAAGGTGCAACTGCAGGTCCTTACTCCTCATCCTGGGCAATTAGCAAAACGACGATTAAGTGTTCTGCAAGGAAATCCTTTCTCCAACTCATCTTCTAATTGGAAATTCAGAGATTGACTTAAACTTATCAGATACAGCCAATGCAGTGCAAACCCGTCTCTCCTAGCAAGGGCGATAACCCCCAGCCAGGCGGTTTCTGCTGCGGCGGGGGCAGACGCGACGGGAGCTCACTTCTCCTGTCACGTTCCAAACCCTGTTAGACCCACCTGTTTATAAATCACACCTTCATTAGTACAAGCTGTTATCTTGTTTCACACGAAGCTGTCGATTTAAGGCAAAAATCACGTTATCTCCGGGCTGTAATTGCCTCTGGGATGCTCTGTGTTATCCTTTCGCAGGGTGGGAGACACTAGCAGCCTCCTCTGCCCGGAGCACCGGAATGGAGGAGGTGTGATGGATTTTCCGGTCCCACCACTCAAATCACCGCCAGTGGCTCTGGGCATCCTGGCTGCAGCTCATCCAGGAGCAGAAAGACACATCATTTTGCCTTTTTAACCCAAGTGTGTCCTCCGTGAGAAATATTTCCATGAAAAGCCAAGCCAGTGGGGTGAGACGCAGCATCTGCCATTCAGCAGGTGGAAGGACACTCTGGATATTTAGTTTAGAATTAAAAAGTCATGTTTCAGATTTTTATTTTTAAAGTTTTTTTTAACATTATATGTATACTTTATATTTTAACTTTTTAAAATGATATAAAAATAAATTAAAATAAAACCTCTCCATGCATTTCAGGCAGCCCTTCTCCCTTTCCCTTTGTTTTTCCAAGGGGCCAGGGCTCTGATGGCACCTCCTTGGTGGCTGTGCCCTGTCGCCGGGGACACGGAAGCCTCCTGGGAGATGGCAGCGCAGCTCTCCCAGAGGGCCTCAAGCACCATCCGTGCTTATATTTACTTTGTCCTGGGAAAACCTTCTGATCTGGGAATACTTCTTGCCTGTTCAGGTCTGCTGTCACCACACAGGTTTGTGACAGCACTCTCCCCCTCCGTCCAAAATCAGCGTGGGGAGGGATAGACAGCGAGACGCACCACTGCGTCCGTACTCTGAGGGACAGATGGCATCATCGTCACAGAGATTTACGCTCCTTAGGACAGAAAAAAAAGCTAACCGTGTTTAAAACGTGGCCACTTCCAGCTGTCAGGGGAAGGGAGCACGCTGGGAGGTGGACTGCGAATGCCTCTGCCTTTCTTCAGCTGCTCCCGGCTTCGCCGTGCTGCTCCCTTCCAGGAGCAGAACTCCTCCTCACTGGCAAACAGCCTGGAAAGGATCTCCCCCTTCTTCCCCACGTAACAAGAGAGCTCTTACTCCCATCCCAGAGGGTGAGTTTAGTTATCAACTAAAACCAGACCCATCTGGTTGGGTGGGCAGGTTATTTCTTTTTTCCCAAACTAATGAGGCTTGGCCATTTCGATCTTAATTTTAGGCTCAAAGATATAAAAATTATGAAACTCTGGCACTGGTGATGCCTCCTACCACAAACTGTCCCTCAGCGAGCTGCTTTATTGGCAGAGATGCCTCTTCTGCTCTGGAGGTACAGAGCAAAAGGGAAGGGTCACGAAGCCCCAGCCCTATGTCTCCATCCCTTTCCCTGGTGTTAATTCTCACCCTTCCAATGCGCCATCAGGTTCCCATGGGCTTTGCCTGGAGGACTACAGTGGGAAAGAGTGGTGAGCCCTTGGAACAGGCTGCCCAGGGCAGCAGTGGAGTCACCATCCCTGGAGGTGTTCACAAAACAGGTAGATGTGGCACTTCAGGACATGGTCTAGGGGTGGGGTCAGGGAGATGTTCAACAAAGGTTGGACTAGATGATCCTAGAGGTCTTTTCCAACCAAAATGATTCTATGATTCTATCCATCCCCCTTCGGTTTCGGGTTCGTTCAGGGTTATTTTTGCACATTTCTAGTCCATGCCTGTTTAGGGGTTACAATTCTGCCTGCTCCCATTGGTGTATGCAGCTAGCCCAGCCACGATTGTTAAGGTCTGTTTGAACTTCTCTCTGTATGATATGAGTGCTTTAATGGAGGGGAAAATCAGGCAATTGCACAAAGCTAAGCAAAACTTAAGCTAAAGGAAGTTGGTAATAATATAACTAAAATAAACCCAAAACGACAGGGCAGACAAGAGATATCCAACTGCTCTACAGCTCAGACAAGTGGCCAGAGTCATCGATCCTAGAGGACGTTGCAGCTATAGCAGAAGTCTCTGAAATAACTTTTGCAAAACTGATTAGATTTAAGTGTATTTCAAGCTGTGAACTGATGTGGCTAATTACTGAAGACACTTGGCAGCACCAAACCGGCTTTGGCTCAGGACTGCACTTCTTGGGGATGAGATATTTGCCATCCCCATGTGTCCTGGTTTTGCTGGGACAGGCTCCTGGGCCAGCCATGGTCTGCAGGCCATGAGCAGTTTGGAGTTAGCCAGGAGCTTAACTTGGGAGGGGCAAAAGCAGCTGGCTACAGGTGTATCCCATACCATTAACATCACGCCCAGTATAAAGGGAGGGGTCTGGGGAGGGTAGGGGCTTCTCCTGATCATCATCATCATCATCATCATCATCATCATCATCATCATCATCATCATCATCATCATCATCATCATCATCATCATCATCATCATCATCATCATCCCTGGAGGGGCTCAGTCACCATTCCGCTCCTGAGGACGCTTTCCTGTTTATTGTGACTGCTGCGCATTTGCTGGGCTGAGTATAACTTTATATACCTTATATTGGTGTTAGTTTGGCTTTTGTTAAATGTGTTTTCACTTCAGCCCATGGGTCTCGTCTCCTTTTCCCGATCCCCCTCCTCTGCTGGCGAGGGGTCACTGGGTGACAGAGTGATGGCTGCAGTTTAGCCCTGGGTATGGGCTAAAGGTGGACATGTTGTAAGAGCAAAAAGCCCAAAATAGGAGCATGGCAGAGAAGCAAAGGGGTCCAAGCCCAAACACTGCAAATAGAAATGAGAACATTGAATGGCAGAAGTCTTCTTACTCTTTAGCTGATGTAGCCAAATAATGGTTTGAGCCATAATTTCTTGTCCTAGATGTTAACTGAAGGTCTGTGCAGTCAGCAGAGGCTGCCGTGGTAAGCAGTAGTCATTAATAGTTGGAATACCGCGAATGACAGCCCTGTCCTGGTGGTACCTGTGCTCCACAGCTCCTGCTCCTCAGCCAGCCCAATCTGACAGATGGTCTGATCTTGACCTGCGTCTGCTGGTTGGAAGGGCTGAATGCACCTTCCCCACGCATGCACTAATGCAGCTGAGGTCTCAGATATACCCAGCTTGGCAACTCCATGATCTTGCAAGCTCTACTCCTGTAAGATTATTCCTATGTGAGGACCTTAATTCCTATTTGACAGCAAAAAAAAAGAGCTTCCAGGACTGTTGAGGAGGAGGACTTTGACTGAAGCAGGTTGTTAAGCACTGCAGGTGGAGGGGCCTCTCCATCCACCCCTGGCTCCACGGCAGGATTGACGGTGCTGTTACACGGTGAAGAACCTCGGTCTCTGCACAGATTTAACTGTCTGACAAATGGAGGACCCGAGTTAAGGTATCTGAGTTTAGAGCTTGTTTTATGAGACTGACCATATAATAAATCTAAAAGTGCTGAGCTCAGCAGCCTTCCCCAGGCAACTGCAACTAATGGCTACCTCCAGAATTGATACAAGTGCGGCTCGGTGTGATGTCTGCGAGGCTGTAAAAACAGAAATCTGCAGATGTAAAAACTGCAGCGAGCCGGCGGTGGGAGCCAGCTCTTTGCCAAGAACCGTTAGCAGACCTGGGAAAAGTGCCTGAAACTTTGGGGCATGCAAGATCAAATAGAGAGAGGCAGATGGGCTGTCCTGTTTGATGTTCAACTGAAAAGCCAGACCTGCATCCCCCTGGTCTTCCTGCCCATCTCTATCAGATGACTGTGTGTGGAATCAGGGTCCTTCCAAGCAGTGTTGACTCTGACCATCTCCATGCAGGCCACCTCCAGCACCGTGGGCTGCAGCCTCCCTTTAGGATGACCAGAGGCTGAGCACAGAGCCTTCAGAGGGAGGCTCTTTCATGTTGGGTGGACATGATGCAGCTATGGCATGTAGGAAAGGGCAGAGGAAAGGACAACCCTGCTGCATTGCCCTGGGAAGACAGCCAAGAGACACTAGCCACAGCTCCCCCAACCCCCTTTGCAACTTCGTTGCATGGTAAAGGCTGTGTGCCCTCTTCGACCCAAGGATGGACCTGAAAGGACCACAGCATCTGTGCTGGCTCTGCTCCTACCTGTCATGGATGACAGTCAAAACTAGGCAAATTGTAGCTTGTTTTTCCTGCTTCCTTAGAGCCCAGCAAAGTCTTAGGTTGGTTCAGTAGTGTTTGGGGTGGATGTGAGGTGGGACAGCACTGTCCTTGTGATACCTGTGCTCCACCACCTCTGCTCCCCAGCCAGCCCCATCTGGGAGATGATCTGAGCTTGACCTGCTTGTGGATCTTCTACTGACTGGAAATAACATTGTCTGCTGGTAGTGGTGGTGGTAGGAAACATATTGAATCCCTCCCATCTCAAGAGGTCAACAGGCCTTTGGTGGGATGTGTGCTGGGGGACAGTGAGCCCCATGAGCAGTGTCTGCTATGCACATGGCAATGGGCACCATCTGCATCCTGCCATGGGCTTTCAGCTGTTTTCCTCCTCCCTGTCACTAGTAGCACTTGTGCAATAACAGAACGAGGAAAAAATCAAGGAGATTTCTGCTCTAACCCTGTCGCTCCTGCTGATCCCATGCATGGGTTTGGACACCTCTCCATTAGGTCTGTTCCTACAACCTGCACCTCTCCAGCAACACCTGCAGTTGTGCAGACTAATGGCATTAGAGAAGCAATCAAATGCTGTGCTCCAGGGCCCGAGCTCATCTCCTCTTCCCCTTCTGAGGAAAGCCTTGCACAGCTGCCATGTGTGCCAGTGGAGACCCGCGCTCCTCAGAAGCCAGGATGGACCACTGCTCAAGACTGGACACTCATTTGGCAAGCCAGTGCCCTCACCCAGCACAACAGTGACTTCCTGAGCTGTAGCATCACAATGAGTGAGGCCTGGTCAAAGAAATGGAGAATCCCTAGAGCAGAAACAATGAAAAAGACCCAGCTACCCTCCATGCACAAGTGGAGGGCACAGCAGGGCTGCTCCCTGGCTCTGGTACAGCTTCTGCTTGAAGGAAGAGCAGCTAAAACTCACCACAGTGTCTACCAAGATACTATGATATCTATATTCAAGATCTAACAGGCTTCCCCCTTCCTTTTCCAATCTAAATTTGCTATTTTATTCAGCTTTTGAGTGCTGATAAGCCCTTGTGCCAGTTACGTTAGAGATCAAGTCCATCGAGCACTGTGAGTCCTTGGCCAGAAGCTCTGACCCTGCAGAAAGAAGAGAATCTGTGCTGCTTTGATTTGCACTTTGCCTGCCTGGGAGATGCTCTCACCATCCCTCTGTGTCATGGGCAGAAATAGTAATTGGATGGTTGGCAGGCAATCATCATGCATTTCACATTTTTAATGAGTACTTGCAAGAGAAATGATCCGTTCATCTTCTCGATCTTTCCGTGAGGACTCATAAAGCTGGAGAAAGCCTGCAAGCCCCTTCAGCCAAATGCCTGAGCACTCAATCTGCACAGAGCAGGCCCCCTTTGCTGGCAGGTTGGAGGAACCAAACCGAAATGGGATGAGCTCACCAGTTCTTGCCCATGTAAGTCTTACTGAAGGGATGACTGGGGCAATTGCGTCTTAAAAAGCAAGATAATACTGGGTCTGTTTTTAAGAACCACCAGCAATGATTGTATTAACAGAAGAGGTGCTGATAATTTGGACTTGATGGTCTTAGAGGTCTTTTCCAACCTTAATGATTCTATGATTTCCTGGAAGCTGTGAAGATCCCCTGGTTATACAATTTTAGGGTCATGGCATATGGGATCTTCAGTGTTGAGACTATGCAGCATGTTCATTTTCTGTAGGCATGATAGGACAACTCCAGGTATGTTTCCAATTAGCTATCAGAGAAGCACTGTGGTTGCAGAAGGTCCTCGATTCTTCCCACTCCTCGTTCTCATGTGCTCTGCTATCTTTGCAGGGCATTCCTGGCCATGCTGGCTCCATGGCATGAGTTGAACTCTAAGCTATCATGACACTAAGAAAAAGCATTTTTAATTTTTTTCCACCTGAAAGAGTTGTGTGTAACCCTTGAGAGGTGTCCTGGCTTTTGAATTGCTTATGCCCCTGCATTCCCTGGTGTAAAGGTGCATGAAACTGAAAAGTTGAAGACATAAGCAAAGTTGATGTACAGAAGCAAAGCTGAGCTCTGAATTGTGCAGAGTCACTTAGAGACAGCTTTTCTCCGTGCCCTCTGCATGGTACTACCTTCTCACCTTGCTTGTCCTCCCAGCAAAAATGAAAACCAGGGCACATTTTTATTATCTTGTCTTGTCTCCTGCACTGCCCAGAGCTTGTAGAAGTAGCAAATGTTGCTTGTAGAGCAACATTTAATAGTAGCTTGTAGGGTAGCGAACGGGTTTTGTTTTCCTTGTACAAGGTTGGATCTGAGACTGATGGGAATGTTGCTGTGCGTGCCTTGCTTCCCTCAACTGGTTTTCTCTTAAAACTCATCTCAGTCTTTGGTGAGCTTCTCCTGTGTGCCAGGAAAGGGCCAGAGAAATGGGGTGGAGTTCATGGTTCCAAACAGTGTGACCGGAAGCAGGAAATCCACCTGCCTTCGCCTCTGCTCCTTGCTTTCTCCTGCTGAGCTGCTGAAGATCTGGCCACAAGTCCCTAGTACACCACAAGACCGCAAAACCAGCCTGGAAAACCACTGAAAAACGACATCCATACACTGCTGAGCGAACAAGGGATGTTCAAACTCAAGCTTAGTTTTATTTGCTTATAAATGGCAACGGTCATGGCCACGCTGCTTGAGGTGCTGTGTGGCTTTTCAAAACCATGAAAAACCACTTGGTGGAGAAGGAATGTGACAAGGTGACTGCAAGCAGGGTGTGTGGTCTAGGAAACAAACTAGCTACAAATGATTTGGAGTTCCCCATTTGGCCACCATTCCCTGGGGGAGGAAAGGTGCCTTTCTCCAGCAACAATGAAGAGGAGGACAGCTAAGCGCTGGTGTTCTCACAATCCCTGAGGCAGGAGTGATGGCACATAAAGCTGGTGGACCAGGGGACATCTCTGCAGCAGGGTGTTGCTCTGAGAGCACAGTGGGCTACAGCTCTGCTCACACTGATGAAAATCAGCTTGCAAGGAAGCAACCGCGGCAAAGATGTGGCCACATGGAGTTTGCAGTGTAGATACAAAGTAGCACGTAGCTCACAACACAGTTAAACAGGCACAAAGCATGAGAGTGGTGGCAAGCAGCACTTCAAAGGTTAGGTGGCCAATTTTATTTGCTTGCGAAGCCTCAGTATCTATTTACCTCTTTTCAGTGGAATACAATAATCCTGCATCTGCAGGAGTAACACACAAAAGGGATCCAAATTAATTTTTCCTTTGTTGCACAAATCAAGCCTGACATGGAAAATGCAGAAGGGGACAAAACACTGGGCAGTCCCTAAGACCTGAGGTTGGTCTTTTCGAAGGAGCCTCCTGGAGCTGCGGTGCTGTGCACTATGGACACGTATCCCCCAGGCACGCTTAAACCCTGGCCTTCAAACTCAGCTTGAACAAAACGCTGCCGTTACTACTTTTAGTAACGGCAATAAAGATTTTTTTTATTGTTGTTTCATATAGGAATTTCACAGCATGTCCCTATTGTTATTTTGAGGTCACTCCTCAGATGCAGCTGCAATAATTGACGAGGCCAAGGCCGAGTGTGTTCTGCGCAGCGTCGGGATGGGCTGGAGCTGTCTATAAAAAGCTCTACTGGAGCAGAGAAGGATGCTCACATTCCCTTGATGTGGAAGCCTTGGGAGTGCCTGTGGCTGCTTCCAGAAGAGCTCTTGGGAAAGAGCTACAAGGCTTCACATGGCGATTTCTCTAGCAGAGAGCCAGGAGCGCAGAGATGTGTGGCAATACCTGTGCTCCCCGTCGGCTCCCAGTCCCTGCCTGCCCCGCAGTGGCATGGGGAGCTGGCGGTGCATCCATCCTGCCCAGGAGCTCAGCAGCTCAGGCCCTTCACCGCAGGGACCAGGGCACCGCACGAGCTGCTGTTCTAACATTCCCGAACATAAATCCTCCCTCTAATACACCGACGATTGATGTGCCCGTTGTTCCTCTCACAGCTCTGCAACGACGCCCATCTGCCGAGGTGGCACCGAGCCCACGAGGGTGTAACATGGCTGAGGTGCCAGCTGAACAAGCGTGGAGGGGAACAGCCTGCACCACGCAGAGAGCCAACAGATCCTCCTGTTTGCAAACAGAGCCAGTGCCGGGCAGCTCGCTCCACCGTGGATTGGGCATCTGGAGCAGCTCGCGGGCGCTGCACCCCCTGAGCTGCCGCTCTCTTGGCCAGCCACCTCCGCGCTGCTGGACAGGAGCGGTGAGCTGGGAAGGGAAAAATATGTTGTACGGCTCTTCAGACCAAGGGCAAATGGTAACTCATTGGACCAGAGCTTCTCAGGCAGCTTCTGCCAAGAGCTGGCTCATCAGATGTTCCCCGTGCTTTTCCTCCCTCGTTTCCAGCTGCTATGCTGCCCATTCTTAGTATTTGCTTTCACCGTGAGTTTTTCGTGCCTGGGAAAGGGGAAGGGTAGTCCTCATGGTCACAGAGGGTGAATTCATGGCCCGTGGTACAGGCTTTGCACCAAAATGCCGTGTTTCCCAGGAAGCAAGTATGGAAAGTGCTGCCTTTAAAATGTAAGTCTTGGTGGAAAGTCGGCATGTCCCCGTGCCGATGGCAGCCGCCTGCGTGGGCAGTTCCAAGATCAGAAGGGGTGGCAGAGATGGCTGATGCTATTTTGGGGGAGACTTGAGTTTCCCAGTGCACAGATACCCTCTTTTAAATTCTGGATAATTGGAAGGGACCATCTTGCTGACAGTGTTTGCTCACGGCCTCGTGCTCTTCACTGGCAACCAGAGATGGTAGAAGTCGGAGCAAGGATTTGTTTGATATTAGGTATATGTCCCAAATCATTATTTTCTGCATTTGCACTAATCTTGACTTCTCGGAAAGAGGTAATACTATGCAGACATAACGACATTCAGATCATAGCTGGACTTGGGGAAATACTTGTCATTGTGCAATCTGTTTCGTGCGGGTACCAGTTAGCCTGGTCTTGCAGCTGAAAGGCACGAAGGATGAGTAGGAAAGCAACTGTGACTAGCAGAAGCTGTTCTCAAATGTACGTAGTCATAGGAGTTAACGAGAAGAGGAAAAAGAGCTGGCTCTTGAACTCTCCATCAGGAGAAGTGAAGTGTAGCACTAGGCAGAAAAAGGAGCTATCATTTTCAGATTCCTTTCCAGCAATTATTTTGTATTTTCAAGCCCCTCCGAGCTCCCAGATCAGCTTAGGAAACTCTATTTTCTGAATATTTCCTGGAAAGTCTCAGCACTGCTAGAAGAAACTCTGCTCTCCCCACAGTCCTGCTCTTCCTTGCAGAAGCAGCAAGCACAGGGGAGGATTAGCTGAACTCCTGTCCTGCTGGAAGCTCATCCCAGATGCACTGTTGTATCACCCTAAGCTCTCCCCGTGGTATCTGGCTGCCACTCATGCAATAAGCAGCTCAGCTACCAAACCGAGCAACCTGCATTTATTGCATTCAGGAGTGTAAGTCCGAGCAGCTTAACTTTATTGCCCTAGGACTATTTGAAGGAAAGGCTCCTCTGAAAAGCAGCACCAGAGCACCAACAAAACCCTTGGTTTGTGTGATAAGTCAGAGCTGGATTAATTATTTCTGGCACCTTGTAAATGATGACTACAATGTTGTACAGTGGGTTTTGAGGTCTTGCAAAGAGCTTCCTTCCTGCTCCTCAGTGCGGGTAGCAAGTTCGAAGAATTACTTTTTCTATATCTGTGGATTGAACAGCACTTAATCGAGGCTCTGTCCTCAGCAGGTCACTTGGCATGTGGACTGAGCACGCCGCTCACAGCCTGGGAGTCTCTCCACTGCTTCCCATATCCTCTAGACCCAGACCATGTTGCTTGTGTCATACTGATCATTTAGTTAGCATCTGTTTCAGACATTTAAATGGAAAATGCCTCACATGATGCATTTATTTGATTAATGCAAAATATGTCCTCCAAACCCTGTATTCAAGCATCCCAACTGGAGCTTCGCAGCAACCCCCTGTGCCAACAGAAGCCTCGGGAGTTTGTGCTTCCCCAGGCTGGAGGCAAAGTGTGGTTTGCTCTGGTCTGGAGGGAGAGGAGTGCTCAAGTTGCTCAGCCTCCGGGGTGGGCTGCGCACCCCAAAGCCCCAGAGCTGCTGCCAGCCAGGGAACCGCAGCACAAGCGGAGCTCTTGGCACATCCAAACCCTCCGTTCTGCGGCAGGGCAAGGCTAAAAGGGGCTGTTTTGATTTTGGCTCTTTTATTCCAGTTACATAAAGCCATTACCCAGCTCCAAGAGAGCTGGCCTATACCCTGCTGGCTTCCGCTGCCGTCTACCCTGACAGATGAGAGCGAAGCTGCCTTGCTTCCATCAGACAGCAAACAAGCTGGGTACAGCAGGTGCCTAAAATATCTGCAGGAAGAAAAAATCGATTAAAGAAATGAAGGGATGCTGGGGGAGGTGGTTAAGGACTGGAGGAGGGTGAGGACAGGAGCTGGAAGGGCTTTGATGGGTGGGGAACGCTTGGGTAGGGCAGAAAGGAAGGGGAAGCGGCGTGGGATGGTGCTGCTGTGCTCTGGGGCTGCTGGCTCTGCCCAAGGAAACCTTCTCTCTGCTCCCATGTGTTAGCGGAGCCCCTGGGCTCTCTCCATCCCTTTTATCTCTTCTCCATCCACGTTTCAGGTCTGCCAGGCAGCATGTTTGTAACATGACTGCCTGGGTCGCTGGTGTGGGAGTAGGGAGACTTCCAAGGGCTTTCTACCTGCTTTAATTAAATTGGTTTTTAACAGGATATCTCCCTGGGTAAAATCTAGCCCTGATAATAGTTAATAGCAAAACTTTATTGACTATAGAGGAGCTGGGATTGTCCCTAATTAGTCTTTGATATGCCTGTTATTTTTTTTCTTGGCTCTCTGGACCTAAGGGCTCCCTCTGATCCTCAGCAGGAGAAGGTTTGCTCTGCCTTTGCCGGGGCTGCACAGCCCAGTGTCCTGTCCCCATGTCCCAGCAACGACACAGTGCAAGCCCTCAAGAGGCTGGGTATCAGCTGCCCTCCTCAAATCGCCACGTGTGCCTGGGAAGTCCCTGCAGACATGCCATGTGCCATTAGACCTGCAGCAACGACGCATCCAAGCCAGGGGAGATCTCTCTAACAAGTAACCGCTTGAACCCGTCCCTTGTGTTTCCACCTGCTTTGCCAATACGGTTTTTAACCTGCCCTTTGTTTGGGGTTTCAGCTTTAAAATCAAGATCGCTGCTGGCTGGAGGCAAGCGGCAGCAGAAGCCATGGCAAAGTGATGGGTGAGGCGGTTTTGGGGATGGGCACAGCTCCAGCAGCGCTCTGGTTTTATATCACCTTCCTCTGCCTCCCCTTTCTTAGTGCTGGTGGAAGAGCCAGGCTGAACGAGGCTGCAGTTTTATTCTTGAGGGCTTAATGCTTCTCCCTTTTTCCTTTTTGTAATCAATAAGCCAGCTTTGAAACAGAGGTAGCGAGTTTCCCAGCTGGGTTCTTTGGGGGTTCCCCATGACCACGATAGCTGTCAGACACTTGGAAGGTCCTGCGTTCTGTACAACTGAGCCTACGTCCCGGCTTAACTACCAGAAAGTGTGTTCTACTCCAGCTGTAAGTGTTAAATTCTGGCTGTATATGTTATGTTCTGGCTGTTCCTTGTTTTCTAGCTTTGAAACCTGTCAGAGATGCCCACTGAAATCAACAGCAGCATTGGCAGTGGTTTTGCTGTGAATTTCACGGTTCTGGCCCCTTGGGAAAGCTCGGGGTGTGTTTGTGGACACAGCTGAGGAGCAGTGTTGGACACACACCGTGGGGTGTGTAGCTGGCTGTTGGGGGGACCAGGGTAGCCCAAAGGCATGGGGAGCACCTCCACATCTACAAGACCTTCAGGCAAATGAGTCAAACCCTAGAGGTGCTGCTGGCTTGGTGCTTCTCACATGCATCTCCTGTAAATTATGGTCTGGAATGCAGCAATGTACCTTTGGGCTCGATGTCAACATCCCAGCTGGCACTGGAGGAAAAAAAAAAGTGTAAACCATTGCTAGCCCCTAACATTAAGGGGGAAATGCTGGCAGTGTGACCTCCATGAAGTCCATAGCTAGTGAACGAGACCCAGCATTTATTTAGGTTTAAAACGCCTGATACTTGAGACTTTCATTTTGGGGGGAGCTGGATGCTCATTATTGAATGTCTGGAGTCAGATGCTCCCACCAAAAGCACCGGTCTCCCTGGACCAGTGGCAGAGGTGGGTTGGCCAGGGCTGTACTTCTTGCCTGCCCTCTCCCATAGGCACGTAGTTACACCAAGACAAAGCAGGGGTGAGTTACAGCCCCTGTGAGCTGTGCTGGTGTAAATGACTCTGTGGAGAGGCAAAGCGGCCCGTGGGCCATCTCCACCAATCGCTGTGTCCATCCCCGTGCCACCGCCTGTCTGGGGCTCTGGGTGGCTGCAATACCGGGGTATCAATCCTGCAGTTCATGTAGTGATGGCCCCGGAGAGGCAGCCAGCACAGGGCAGGAGTTTGAAGAGCTTGCTGTTGCATGGAGCTGCCAGTTGTTCAGAAGGATGCTGATGACCTGCTGCAGCCTGCCCGGCAGCACAACCAGCAGATTTGTAATCACCAGGAATAAACGCTTTGGTAAAATGCTGGAATGAGCCTTAAGGACATTTCAGCCCTTTCCCCTTGGGAGATATTGAGCAGCCTGTTTGCTCAGGCAGCAGTTGCTGCTATGTTGGCCTGGCTAAACAAGCAGCTGAATCCAGCCCAGACATCAAAGAAAACATCCATCCCTTTTCTAAATCTCTGTGCTCTCGCCATGCTCTGCAGCAATGCTCGTGCATCTCGGCGCAGGCAGCACACCCAGGCTGCAGCCAGGCTCCAGACAGCACAGTGGGGGACATCTGAAGCAGGACCCTGCTTGCTGGCTTCATGCAGAGCCAAAATTCAGCCCATTAAGCACCAGGTAAGGTGTGTTGACTTGACTTCGCAGCAGTGTGGATAAGTCTGAGTTGTGCCCAGCAGGGTTTGCTGCCCTGAGTCCCGGCAGGGTGTTTTGCTGGGGTCTTTCCCCTGTCAAGGACAACCTACTGCTCATCACAGCATCACCTCCATTAGGTCATGCCTTCATTGGAACCTCATGTGCCCACACAATGCTCCAGGCTTGGGGAAGTGTGGCTGGAAAGCTACCCTGCGGAAAAGGACCTGGGGGTGTTGGTTGACAGCCAGCTGGAGATGAGCCAGCGTGTGCCCAGGTGGCCAAGAAGGCCACCAGCATCCTGGCTTGGATCAGCACTAGCGTGGCCAGCAGGACTAGGGCAGGGATGGTCCCTCTAGACTGGGCACTGGGGAGGCCATACCTCGAGTCCTGGGGTCAGTTTTGCAGGCTTCATGTGAACAGCAGGACTTCAGTGGGACATCCCTCCTGAGCCACTGAAGTATCTTCTGGCTGTTCTCAGGACCTCTCTGGACTGGAAGAAAAAGGATGCTCAAAGCCTCTACTACTACCAGATGCCTCTGAAACACAAGAAGATGGCCGGCTTAGGACAAACTAGCTGGGAGACCAAGACCAGGACATCACAGAATCACAGAATGGTAGGGTCGGAAGGGCCTTCTGGAGATCATCTAGTCCAACCCCCATGCCAGAGCAAAGCCACCTACAGCAGGTTACACAGGAAGGCAGCCAACATCCCCATGCTACCACCACTGCAGCCTGGCCAGGCAGGTAGTTGCTGGACACCCTCTTGCTGTGCTCGGCTCAGTCTTGTGGCTTTCCTTGCAAGTCACCTTTGGACATTTCCATCCAGGTATGCTCTTGATAGCCTCATCCAGCATGCCGTAACTGGAGCACGATGTTTTTGCTATCAGCCACGCATCTGCAGGTCCATGATGCCTCCTGTGCCTCTCACCCACTGGGGGCAGCTGTGTTGGCATCTGGCTCTTGGGGCTGCTGGTGGCTCCGAGCTGCGATGAGCTGTGGCCTTTGGGTTCTAGGTGTAGGTGAAGCAGATCACAGCAATCATGGTGGGTCTTGGTGGCCTGGAGAGCAGAGCAGCCTCCCGTGCTGCCCTCACTCCCTGTGCTGGTAGGGTAAGGGGGTGGGCAAGAGGTGGTCACTTTGGAAGAGGCCATAATGTAGTGAAAAAAGTTTCCAGTGTCTTGTTGATTTGTCAGGGTTTACGGGCTCTCCCTTGAAGCAGGCAGGGACATCAGAGGCACCGTTAAAAGAGGAAAAATAGATGTTACCTGCTGTTATGCTTAAGAGAAAAAATGATGGATCCCAAAGACTCCTAATGCTCACTCTGGCCACTTGAAAGCCTCCAAGATGGCAATGTCATTAGCTACGCAGCAGGACAAGCATTATCTCTGCCTTCCAGTTTCCCAGCGGAGTCATCCAAAACCACAGAAGCATCAGGAGATGCCCCTAGGTGGGTATTTCCGTCACGGATCCCCGCAGCAGGAGACGGTGGGCTCGGCTGTCTGAGACATGGGCTTTCCTCATCCCACTCTCATCGCCAGCCCAGACCATGAAGGACACTAAAGATCCGCAGGCACAAGAATTATTTCTGTTTTTTCCTAAATTCAAAAGCAGCTTGGAGTTTTTCAGCAGCAAATCACAATCATATTGATTGTTTCACCTGCAGAAACAGTTTTGGAGGCTTGCAGCATCTAAACCAAGCGGCTGGCTGGGAGCAGGTACCCTGCAATTTGGGGATCCTGTGTGCAGGAGTACAGTAAATATTTAAAGCCAACAGACTGAGGTTTCCAAAGGGCTCTAAAGAGATTGATTTCCCCAAACCCCTGCGATTGCCAATGGGAGTTCCATGCCAGCTTCCTTTCAGCCAGCATTTCCCAGAGAGTCTAAATGTGGATCTCAGATGTACTTGCCGAAGTGGGGACTCGCAGTTCCCCCGTTAGCCACTCTGCCACGATCCCTCTCTTCCTTTGCAGTAGCTGAAGTACAGGGGCTGCTAGCAACGACACGCTGTTCTGCTCAGACATGCCGTGCTGTCGTTTCTCCTGCGATTCAGGATGTCTGATCGTGGTGTTGGCTCCCTCTGTGCATTCCCCACCTCCTTTTTTTTTGACTGAGGGTAAAATCTGGCATCTCCAGCCAGGCTCAGAAGTGCTGGGATCTGGGCAGGACAAGGCTCCAGCTCTGTTTGGCAGGCTTGCAGGAGGCTCGGGCTGGGAGGACGCGCTCGGCAGTCGGGATTAGGCAGCGTGGTGGTGGAGCTCTCCTTCTTGAGAGCCCCCATCTCCGGGCACAGCACCAAGTTGTGCTCAACACCACAGCCAGCACAATGCCAAGGCTCAGCCTGCTCCCAGCCAGTGGGCATCTGGCCCTGGAGCAAAGGTCAGCACAGGGATACATGGCCACGGTCCTTCCTTGAAGGCAGCAGCGCCCACACAACCCTGTTTCCACCCCCATGATGGCCCATCCATTCACACGCACTGGGGTGATGGGGACGGGGGCTGAGCCTTGCTGCCGCTTTTTGGAGCCTCTTGTAGGGCTGCACCTTGGATGGTGGCACCAGGAGCTCTTGCCACCAAGGATCCGTATCCCCTCATCTTGGGATGTTCCCAGGCTTTATGTGATGGCTGGTATGTTGCAGGCGGTTTCCAGTCGGTCAGTCCAGCTCCCTCCCTGGTAGGTCTCTAGCAAGGGAATGGTCTGTGATAAGAAGGGGTAATGGGGCAGGTGATGCACCAAGCAGGGATTCGGGGAATCTGTGTGCCTCTCCCAACTTGAGCACTGACCTGGTACCTGCATTACTGCCAGTATCTCCCTCCCACTCTGGTTTGTCACATCGCTGCGTGTCCCTGCCCAGACCGTTTGTGCTGCGTATAACTATGGTGTTTTTCCAGGGCTGGATGTTAACATTAGCAAGGAAGGACCTGATGCCAGGGAGCTCATCGGGCTTCCTAAGTGCCTGCAGCAGGTGAGGACCAGAAGGACAGACCCCCTGGAACCTTTGAGCAGCATCCCTGCCCACCCATCCTCATCTCACCAGTCCTGGACCCTCCCTGGGGAAGGCTGCTCTCCTGCTCCCAGCTGGGTCACAATCCCTGCAGCCACTCATGTTACAGACTCAGGAACGTTTCCGCAGCTCAGCCCAGAAAGGCTAAAACAGGCTCTGCCTGTGCTTGCCCCAGGCCAAGCGTGTGGTCGTGAGCCATCGCACGCCATGGCCGGCAAACCCTCTGGAACAAGGCCAGAGAGCTCCGTCCCCGAACCGTGTCAGGGAACACTGAAACAGCGCTGGCTGCGAAGAAAAATTGGGCAGGATGAACAGAAGAAACATAATGATGTCAATGCAAATTCGGGCTGAAATGATGTGAGTGAAATCCCCAAAGATGCAATGCCAAGAAAAATAAAACCCAACAGGACGTCAGAAACCCAAATTGCAACAAATAACATAAGGGGCGGGGCGGGGGAGAAAGAAAAGAACAGGCAGAAGAAAACACAGGCGGTTGGCAGAGGCGAGTGGCATCAAACCCGGTGGTGTAAATCCCAACGCCAGCCCGTCACCGGGACAAAACCCAGCGGAGCCGATGAGCAACGCGAGGCTGGGCCGGGCTGCCCCTGTGTGTGGAGGCACAACGGGCTGGGACTGACTTGCAAATCAAACAAGAGCAGGAACAAACTCGCCTGAGGAGCAGAAGGTAACTGCAAAGCAGGGCAATGTCTTGTCGAGTGCGAACAGCCTGGGCTCCTGGAAATGCAGCTGTTTGAGGTGGATCGACGCTTAGTGACAAGCAAAGCCGAGGTGGGATGAGTGCTGGGAACAGGGACCTGGCTCTGTGTGTGCTGGGGCTGGTGAGGTGCCTTTGCCATGGGGCTGCCAAACACCTCACCCATGCTCCCTGCAGCCACCCAAGGGAGCTCGGCCACCCAGTTCTGCAGATGGGGAAACTGAGTCACGGGGAGGGCAGGCAGCACGACACGTCCCTGCTTTCAGGTGCCCTCCTTGATGTTCTCCCAACCCTGCTGTCATCCCAGGGCCAGGATGGGAGTGGGAGCATCACCCAGATGCACCCCTACTGTCACTTGTCCCATCCCTGCCACCCGGCTCCCCCAGCTCTCCTCTAAACCTCCGCTTGCCGCTTACCACAGCTGAAAAGCCAGGTCTAGAGCAAACCCTGATTTCTGTGTTTGCCCTGGTAAAAAGCACCAGTGAGCACCTGGGCCAAGGTCAGGCAGCACTGGGGAGGTGGGAAGGGCAGTGTAGATGCTGGAGCTCCTTCCCACAGCGCTCGGGCGGCACGGGCAGCCCTCCCCAGCACAAAGCTCTCGATGTTACATTCCTGCTGCATGCCTTACAAGAAATGGAGCTGTGGAGACAATAGCAACCCTGCTACATTTAGTACATAAATAACTTTAAAATCTCAGTATTGTGGAAGGGAAATCTCTGTCATTTCACTGCAGTACTTTTCCATCAATGCCACGCGCTGCCTGCCCCATTTTTCGTGGCTGGGCAGGGAGGGATGATGTGCAGGCAGGGAGGGATGTACAGGCAGGAAGGGATGGTGTGAGGGCAGAGAGGGATGATGTGCGGGCAGGGAGGGATGATGTGTGGGCAGGAAGGGATGTGCAGGCAGGAGTGAGGCAGGGCTCGCACTGGTAGGGCCAGACTGTGTGCAACCAGGGCGGCCAGGGAGGACACGGCTTCATCTTCCAGCAGCTCCATCCCACCTCTTGTGTTTGGGTTTACACTGGGTTAGTTTTGTGCTGTCACCCCATAACGAGATGGGAAGAAACCCTCACCCCACCAGTGAGAGGGAATTGGGGCTTTAATGCAGCCCTGGCTTGAAAAGCAAATACACTAGTTTTCCTTTCAATTTCCTCAGGAAATCTTTGTTCTTTAGGGCTGAGTGAAAGCTGAGAAGTCACCTGGGAGGGATAAGAACCAATACAGACAAAGCCCAAGGGAAGCCTTTCCTCTCCATTTTCCTTCTACACTGCCACCAGCCTTGGGTTGCAGGGGGCCCAAGGTCAAGGACAACCCACAACCACCCTGTCCCCATCCCACCCCCTGCCTCTTGACCTCCTCGAAGCAGGGACAGACTCAAAATAGTGCTACCAAAGCCATTAGTCATGCAGGGAATGTCACCCTGCAGCAGGATTCATCCCTCCTCTGTAAATAACTCCTCCCTGCAACCTCAGTTGGAGGATTATTTATATCTGGCATAAATCGTCCCCAGCAGGAGAGTGATGGGAGGCCACGATGCTCCAGAGAACATCTCAGCGTGGGGGCCAATGCCCTCCGTAGGGGGATGTAATGGGATGGCTCCAGGCTGGAACCTCCCTGGGCCAGCCATTGGGTCCAGGGTCTGAGGCACTGGAGCTGAGCCCACCTGGGATCGATGGTCTGCCAGGCTTCCTGGAGCCCCAAACCCAGGCTAAAGGTGGGTTTAGGGGCTGGCAGTTCTCAGCCTTGCCTGGGCTTATGAGCATGTGAACACGCCGAAGGATCTCTCTGGGGCCAGCACTGCTGTGTTCCCCCCACCACGTGCTATTTGGAGGCTGCTGCGGGGTTCTCCGCTGGGGTTTGGAGTCAGCATTGCCTCTCAGTGCCAGGAGTTTCATCCCCATGTGTCCCTCAGTGCCCCAGCGCATTGCTCTTCAGGGTACCGCTGTCACTCCAGCCAGGGAGGGGTCCGGTGGGGCAGCCTTTGCCAGCTAGAAATTACCTCCTTTTAAATGCTGTGCATTGAAGCTTTTCTACACGGGTGCCTTCTGCAAATTAAAAAAAAATAAGTGTGAGAAAAGGAATAAATATTTAAACGGTAAGAAGCCCATTTAGCCTCTCACAAACATCTATATCCTGGAGCAGTTTCTCGGCGAGCAATTTGCGTTTCATTACAAGGAGAGTGGACATGTGCTAGCAAAACCCAGCCATTGTTTATACCTCCAGTGGCCAAGGCACTAAGCAGCCGTCCCATCTTTTTACAGCAGCCTCCCAGCAAATCATCCCACTCCATGGCCCATTAAAGCCGTTACTCGGCCACCTCGCTGACTTGCAGCAGCTGAAACACAAACAAACCCTGCCGCTGCACTAGGATGGCCCAGCGCCGGGCTTTTGGGAGCGAATCCTGCTTTCAGCGGGATCTGGTGTGAATGGGGACCTAGCAGTGTCTCGGTGGCCCTGGGTGCTACCTCATCTGTGCAGGTGGCGGTGAAGATGTTCCCCAGGCGCTCGCCCAGAGAGTCGGTAGGGCTCGTCCTCCTCAGAGCCGTGCTAGGACCAGGTATGGAAGGAGCTGTGGCCAACGTTCCTCCTCGGGAGTGAACCCCGTGGTGTGGGGCTTCAGCACATCCCACAGATGCCACCTGGTAGGGATGGAGGTCAGGCTGGAGCAGGCAGTTTCACGGGGCTGCATCCCACAGGGGTTGGGATCTGCCCTTCTCCTGGTTCCCAGCTCCCAAGTGGAGAGCGATGGAGAGGCTCAGGCTGGCAGGGATGAGACCCAGCCCAAATCCTGCCCAAGCTGTGGGGGAAGCAGGAGCTGGGCCTTGTTTGTCTCCTGCAGCGAGGATGGGGAGGTGGGAGCACGACTGGGCTTGTCCCCAGTCAACCGCCTGCACCCCAGCAGAGCAGCAGTAAGCAGTAAGAGCCAGCTCACACCGCTGCTTTATGCCATGATGTCTGCTGGAGCCTGGACCCAAAACAAGTGGTCTCATGAGAGCCTGCGATACAAGGACTGCCCACGTGCAGCGTACACAGACCCTACGTGCTGCTCCAGACCCGAGGATGGGATGGCGGCGTTCAATCAGCCCTCCATGCTGGAGGATTAACAGCAGCAATCTTGTTTCCAGCCAACCTCCAGATGATACAACATAATAAGACATATAACAGCCTCTTGGAAAAAAGAAAGTTATAGTTCCCACAGCAACCGTAACTCAGCTGTATTACACATATATATATATTAAGGCATAAATTTAACAACATATATTTTAATGCAAAATACCAGCAATGCACACGGGGACAAATAACAGTGGTTGAGGGATCCATAATGTTTGGCTCTCCCCGCTTCCCGCTGCTTGAATCTCCCCAACAGCAGCACGGCGAGGAAGATGAAGCTGTCCCGGTTGTGGAGCCTCTTTCTCCCGCTCCTGTTTTGCACAGGGACACGCGCATGGACCTGTTTGCATGCACAGACACCCCCACCCGTGCACCTATAGGTGGTCGCCCATGTGCACAGACGTGATGCGACCCACGGACAAGCTCTACAGGATACCAGCGCAGCTCCCGGGGCACCGGGCAGGGATTTCTCCCGTCGCTCCTCAGGCTGCATGCGGAATGAGATCCTTTCAATGGGTTTCTGGGCTTTTTCGGCTATCTGGTGGAACTGCACAATGGGAATATAATTCTCTATTACATTTTATGAAATGGCTCAAACTCGTGTGGTTTTAGCTCATTTTGCCAGCCATCTTCCAGATGCCGGCAGCAAAGCATGCGCGGTGCTTTCCCTGCTAATGCCACACAGGTTCTCCTGATGCCTTGCAGGGGGTAATTGCAGCTGCAGTCACAGAAAACGTCGTGTGGGCAAGCGCTGATCAGGTCGCTGCCTCTCCAGGTCCCTTCCCAGCAGAGGTCCCCTGCTCTGGTCCCCTGCAAGTGGAGCACTGTGGCCAGCGGCACGCATCCTGCCCACACCATCGCTGCTCCCCCTGCCAGCCACCCAAAACCCAGCCTGGGGGAAACAAATCCAGGGGAAAAGGGGGGGTTAAATGCCATAAAAGCACCTGAGAGGCTCTGAGCATCAGGAGCTCTTGTCACAGCTGTGCCACCCCAGGCCCCTGATGCTGGGGCAGGTGGGTGCTACGGGGGTGGGAGTAGCCTCATTGAGGACCTTCCCCCTTAGTTTGGGAGAGGCATTTAAGCTTAGCCCCTCCCTCCTTGCTTGAGTTATGGGGTAGTTTTGTGTCTCACTAGCCCTGCTCTGTGGGCATGGTTCCCCAGGCTCATCCTTTGCTTGGCTCCATCGCTGTGGTCTGGTGATCCCTGGGCTGGCTCTGCTCACCTCCAGCAGGTACCGTGGGTCTGCACTTTGGGGGGGGCTCTGATACTCTGGTGGGGGGTCCCTGCAGCAGGCAGCTGCCTGCTTCCTCTGCCTGTAGTGTTTTATGTCCATGCCTTAACTCTACATGGCTTTATATCATCTTGATATTGCAATAACAGGAGCTGAACTGCTGGCTGCGGTTATGGCAGGTGTTGCCTGAGTGTCTGTGGTATATTCACGTATATTTGCACTTAAATTAGTTTGCTTACTTGCCTTGTCCCCTGTAGAGCTGCACTATGGAGAGGCCTGGGCTGTGCCACGCTGCTTTGCTGTGCCTCCATGTCCCCTCTCCTGACATCCAGTGGGGAGGCAGAGCTGAGACTTCTGCAAGTCTGAACCTTGTACTGTCTGATTTAAAAAAGAAAAAAAGTGTGTGTATATATATATACACACATAAGTATGTGCACTGTTTACAAAGCAATCCAAGCTAATCTCTCTATCTAGCCAGGGCTTTAGGATGCCCTTTCAGCAGGGATTTGTAGAGTTTGCTACAGTTATTTCCTAAGAATGCATTACCTGGGGCTTCGGATGAATAATGTAGGTCCTTGTTCAGCAAGTTACTTACAAATGTCGAACCTTAAACTGCTGAAGTCAATGGATCTACTTGTGTGCTTAAAGTTAGGCACAGGCTTAAGTGCTCCAGTAAATCAGGGCCTTATAGCCTAATCTGGCACTTCTAATACGGTCTGCTGATATAAATAGCAAACGGTATTGACCCAAGGGTATGTTTGCCTTGGTCAATGCTGCATCCTGCAAGACAAATGCTGATGGTCGCGGCAAAGAAACCAAAATGTCCATGTGGCTCTGCCGCAGGTGTCCTCCATGGACACGTGGCACAGGCCCCTTCCAGCAAGCGCCGGGTAAGCTCAAAAGTGCTGATGTGTCTGGCCACAGGTCCGTGCTTTGCAATCCTGGGGGGCTTTTCGTGCTGAACCCTCCCTGGAGGTGATAGGTACATGGTCTGAGTGCTCTTCCAGGAGCAGCTGAGTTGACCTAAGGGTTTGCTGCTGGGAAGGATGGGAAAGCTGGAGTACAAATGCTCAAGCTGATGCTGCTGGCTGCCCAGGCTCAGGAGCTGGCTGGCCCCAGGGTCCCCTGGGAGGTCCTCTATGCCACAGAGGATGGGGCTCCCTGCGAAGGGTCTTGGAGCTAGAGCTGGGCAGATGTGCTACAGAGCCCTTCAGCAAAGCTTGCAGGAGGACAATCCCAGCTCTGCTCCCTGCAGAACCCCAGGATGAGGGTGCCCTGGCAGGCGGGTTCCCCTGAGCACCCCTGGCCCTGCTTTGGCTGGTGCTGGAGAAGTGGGGGGCTGGACTCGTTCCGATGTGTGCAGAGCCTTCCCAGCCACCTGGGCAGCTTCATCCCGAAGGCTGAGCTGAATAAATGGGAAGCACAGTAGATCTCCCTTGGATGTTCCTGGCTCAGTGCCCTCGGCAGAGCCGAGGCTGCAGCTTTGCCCAAGTCAGCGAGAACACGACGTGAAATACTTCAGTCTTGTCAAAAGTGATCTTTGATTTTTTTTCCTTTAAATTTATTTATGTATTTATTTTAGTTCTTGTGTGTCCAACATGTGCTGCCAAGGGGGGGGCACAGGCAGAGGGACCCCCTGGAGCAGGAGGGACCCGTCTCAGAGCACAGCCCAGGGGCACAGAGCAGAGGCAGTGTTTCAGCAGAGATCTAATTAGCAGTTCTAATTAGCCCTGATCTCTTCATCACCTGCAGGTCTCAGCTACTGCTCAGGCTGCATTGCAGAGCTAAAACATCAAGGGCTCCATAGGGGTGGGGGATCCCTTGTGGTAAAAGCATCCTGGGGTGGCACAGCCCTCCTTGCCTCTCCGTTTCCATGTCCCCTGCTTGCCCAGCCCAGCTGCAGGGACACCAGCAGGCGCAGGGAGCAGGAGGCAAGGGTGAGAAGTGCTAATTAAACTCTTCCCTAACCTCTGCCATGCTTTGGCTGGCACGGAGCTACTCCAGGGGGATAAAGGGTCATGGTAGAGTAGAAAAATGAGGGCATGAGGTAGAGGGGCAATAAGGCGTAAAATCACAGCTGGGCAAAAGAGGATGGAAAACACTTGCAAGCTGTGAGCTTTGCTCTCTGGCTTTTTTTTTTTTTTCAGTTCCCTGAGCAGCCCTGGGAAGTGATGCTCCCAGGTCACAGCCAGCCTCTCCTTCCTTGCACAGCTTGTCCCATACAAGATGCAAGAATTGAAGTTGTGTCTTTATCTCAGACCTGTTGGGAACGGGCTGGGACAGGCAGCATAGTGGTTGGGATTGCCCTTTGGACAATGTAGGGCAGGAGAAAGCAAAGCCAAGCCTATAAACCTATGGTTTTCCTGGTGAAGAGGGAGTCGTAGGCATGGTGCAAAGCAGGGGGAGAGTCTGAGCCCCCTTGGGTGGGCTCTGGCTGTGGCACTGGGAGCCTGTGGACAAGAGTATTCATCCCCTGTCATGTTCCCTTTCCTGCTCTCCAGAGACGATTGTGCTTCCCATGATTGCTTGGACAAATTCTTGTGAGCGAGCCAGCAGCTCTCCTCTTGTCTCTTGTAATTACTGTCCCAGAGTTCTCCTTGAGAGAGACCATCTGCTACTTCTCCATCACCAGTCATCTTCCCATCTCCCCAAAGTAGCCCTTTCCCTGGAGAACGTGGCTAATCATGCTGATGGTGCATCTCCTGGGGTCCTGCACTGCTCGTTACACTCAATCAGATCAAAGGCAGCTGCTCCGCCGCTGATGTACCAGCCATGTGCTTGGGGGACTCTGCTGACCCCCTTCACAGGCCCGTGTTGAGTGGCTGGGAGCATAGGGGTGACACTGGGCACTATTTGGGGGTGAAACAGCTGGAACAAGTGGTTTTGGAGTTACAAATGGGGTCAGATGCGTTTTGGAGAGCTTTGGGGGTCCCAGGAGCAGCAGGGCCAGGCTTCGAGTCACCGCACAGGCAGCGGTGTGGAGGGGAAGCGGCATAGCGCTCGGCTGCACCACGCTGCCCGCCGCTATTAGTCTCTTGCTTTTAATCAACGGCAAATGAGTCTCTGGGGGCCTATTCTCTCACTGCAGGATACCAGAAACTTTCATTGAAGTCACTAGAAGTTACTTGTACCCTTAGGCAGAAGGCTGTGGTCCTGGGAAGTTGCCGGGGAGCCGTGATTTATGCCGCATGTCGCCGACTCGACCAAAGCTAGCGCCTGCCTCTTGGTATAATTCAAAACTAAATGTGCGTTTATATAAAAAATACAGTAAAACTATCACATTTTATTAGGGGAGGGCGTGTGATAAATTTTTACGTCGAAGCTTCCAGCAGCCAAAGATGAAAAGCATCCTCAGGAAAATCACTGCCATGGAGATGAGGCTTTCATCCTGCTATATCAGGTGGCTCGTTTGTATTTTTAAGGAATATCATTAGAGCACTAAATGATCTGTAAAGAGTAAAACATCTTTTTTTTCAGTGGCTCTGGTGCTGGCCAAGCTTTGAGCCATCACACGCTGAGCCTACTAAGGCTCACTCTGCCCCACAGCCCCGTGCCCAGCCTCTCCTCAGAGCCAGGTGAGAAAGCTTGTTGTTTATTCATGGTGGCAAACGTCCTCCTAAAAACCCCTATAAAACTGATTTTTCTGTCTGTTAATCAAAATTGTTGTCTACAAAAACACACATACACTTCTTGCAGAATCTCAAAGCTTTAGCTGTGTGTTTATGTCCTCATGCCTGCAGATGAGCCAGGTGCCACCCGCAAGTCTCCTCCATCCTGCTTGCCCATGGCTTTGTGCTGGCACGGAGGTGGTCTCGTATGCCAGGCATTGTGCAGCAACCTCTTCCAGGCAGGCTCCAACCCTCTGGGCTGGGAAACCCGGCTCCTGCCTTTTGCTCCTGCGCTTTGCCCCCAGTCCTGCTGTCCTTGCTTCAGTCGCTTTCATCCAAGAGCTCGCGCCGCTCTCCCCTCGTGAAAGCGTCTGCTTGCCCATCTGCAAGGCTTTCAGAAGGGCTTCCCAGGCTCCGAGCTGCCCTTCTGCTCCAGCTCCGGCTCTGCCCTCCCAAATCCCCCATCACGCCTCTGCAAGGTGATTGTGTGCTGCAGATGAGAATGGATTTTAAAGACAACGAAGCACAGATCATCAGAAATTCTTAAACTGTTCTAAGGCCAGAAATAAAATCTACACCTAAAGTCATTTCCATGTGGCGGTTCAGGTTTAAAAGTACTTGAGTGCTGGCGAGGATGGTTTAAGCATTTATGAGCTACAAGACTCACTGTATGAAGGAAGATATAAAATGGGACAGCAAAAGATGCGCAATTTTGCAGACGTTTGTCCCTTCTTTTAGCAGTGTTTCAAGGACATCTGGCACCACCTGGACTCGAGCAGCTCAGTGAGTGCAGCAGCTCTGCAGAGGAGCTGAGGGACCTTCTGTGGCAAGATGATGCGCTGAGAGAACACATCTGCAGGAGGGGCCAGCCCTGGTGCAAAGAAACCCTTTGCAATGAGCACCAAAAGCTCCCATTCAGCCCAGCCTGGAGCATGTGGTCACTGCATCTCCAGCAACCTGGGGCTACCTGCAAGAACCAGCCTGGCTGGGCCTGGAGAGGTGCAGGCTGGGAGCCGATCTGCAAACCTCTGTGATACCTCTGTTATCCTTCACGTATTGGTTCCCAGCAGCATGTGGTTAATTCCCATGAAAGCTTCCAGCTCGTTATTGTATAAGAAGATTGGGCTTTGAGCACCCTGGTCTAGTGGGAGGTGTCCCTGCCATGGCAGGGGGGTTGGAACTAGACAATCTTGAAGGTCCCTTCCAATCCAAACAAATCTATGATTCTGCGATACAATTGGTTTTTCATAAATGACCGGCTTTTAAAAATGTCTGAGGGCACAAAACCAGAGCCATCTGAACTCAGCCAAGGTCAGATGTACAATAAATAAAGGTGTGTGATTGCTTTGCCCACACACATAGTATATTTTAAAGATATGAGTAATTTGCAGAAAATTGTCCCCATCCCTGCACAAGAAGGACCTGCAGAATTTGTGAAGTGCTCGGTATTTCTTATGAAGTGTTTCTAACCCTCTTTTCTTTGTGGAGAAAAGCTTGGCAAGGGAGCAGCTTACCTGGTCATAAATCAGCAGGCCAGTTAAAGAGGATGTGGTCTTACATGTGTGTATATATATTTTTTATTATTTTTTTTTTTTTCCTCACTATGTTTAACTCAGCTTTTAAAATATTTGGGGGTGGTAGTGCGGTAGTGGTGCTTCAGGAGGGGGAATTTGGCTGCCGGGGTGAGGCTGGGACCAGCCAAACCCAACTGTGCCCAAGCTGCCTCCAGCACATCGCTTGGGTCCCTGCCCTGCCTTTCTAACAGGGAAAGGAGAAGTGTCGTGGTGGCGTTCGTTGCTGAAGTGCTGACTGATGGAGCCTGGGAGCATGTACCAAGGGCAGGATCATTTTATACGTGGCCTGGATCCTATATTTTTTCTGCTGGCTTTTGCTCCCGGGCTCCGTGCCGCTTGGCTGGGCCATGAGCAGCCCGCCTTTGGCAGCCTTTGCCCTCCAAACGGGCTCCAGGCTTTCACGCTGCGTGGTCGCTGGCGCTGCCCGTGGCAAAGCTCTGCTAACCAGCATTTTAGCCTCTCATTAAAAAGAGGGAGGAGGCTGGAAAAAGGAACCTCAATTAAGAGAGGTGAAAGTTAAAACATCAAGAAAAGCTTTTAATTGAAGTGCAGCCCTGCAGGGAAACACAAAGGCGAGGCGCTTGTTTGGCAGTTTTACAGATGGTGCTCCTGTCACACTTCTGGGAGAAAGGAGAGGAGAAAAAGCTAGCTGGGGTGATCAGGAGCTTTGAAGAAGTAGGACGTGTTCAAAAGGAATGAGAGGGAAGGGACAAAGCGCCGCTACGTGTCAGCTGCTGGCTCCCCAGTGCAGCCTGCTCCCTGGAATGGGGCCATTCCTGGGACACAGCACCCTGGGCCTGGGGTGCAGCCGTGCTCCTTGGAGCCACCTGGCTTCGCCAGCACATTGACAAGCCCCATTTGCCCCACTGAGCCTGTGCGACTCTCCAGGCCCTGGAAAACTTTCCCCTATTTAAGTCAAAATGTTTAGGAAAAATGCCGTTCCCTGTTAATCCCATCAGCGTTACTGGTGCGCCCACCCCAGCCAGTCTGCCTGGATGCCCCCTTGGCAGCAGGACCACTGCTACAGCCCTGCAGTTCTTCTCTTCCCTATTTTGAATTGACTTCCTTCTCCTCTTTCCACTTTTTCCTCTCTTTTATCATTCTAGCTGTATTTTTTTTGTTGCCCCCATCCTGTCCCTGGGGGCTCACACTGGGGGAGGAGACACAGCGGCGTTTTGCACAGAAATTTCTTCCATGTCTCTGTAGTTTATGACCCGAAGGAACAATTAAAAGAAGGTCTGAATCCCCCTTCCACATCCCCACAAAAAAAATGCTACCCCCAAAGCTCCTGCTCTTTGCAAATGGGATGGGAATAACTCAGATAATTCAGTATTTTGCCATTGCCTGATTTTGGCGAGCTTGAATTTTTACTTGTAAAGTTTCACTGCTGATAATTCCTGGTGGGTTCCCAGCGTTCACTCTCTGATATCCTGGATCCTTGATTACTGCTCCCAGGAGACATTGTCCTGCTCAGGACAGGCTCTTGCCCAACCCAGAGTTGCCAGGAAGATTAATATTTTATTGTCTTTTTTATCATGCGGTCACCAGGGTTGAACTTTCCTGGCTACGAGCACGCTGGCACTACCCTACCCCTGTGCTCGCTCACTCATGCACAGAGCCACCACAGGTTTGCTGGTGGAAAGCACCTTGAGGTGTGCAAGTTATGGCTCAACTCCAGCTTAACTGGTCCCAGAAACGTCAGTACTCCTGGAGGAGGGAGTTGTGGCCGTGAAGGTCCCGTAACTCTTGAGATTCACCTAGGTTTTATCTCAGCTTTGAATTAGTGGGAGGCGTCAGCTGCCGTTCTTGTTAGAAAGATGCTTCTCTGAAGGGCACCTCGCAGTGAGGAGGTGGAAACCTTGGAGCTGCTGAAATGGAGAGGGTGCTCCCCTTGGCAGGGCCGATGCCCAGGGCTGTTTTCATTAGTATCTGAGAGAACTGTTTTGCCGGCAGGAGTGATACTAAAATCAGGATGTTTTACCGATCTGATCCTATACTGAGAACCACAAGACTGGGGGAAGATTGTGAAGAATAACACTGAGATCACAAAAATCTCAGGGCAGGCTGGCGGCCAAATCCACTGCAAAATTTGTGGCAAGTCAAATTTTAAGTCACCCTTTCCCTAAAAGCTTTTTCTAGGTTTCATGCTCACTAAGTCAAGGGAGGAGACCTCCACATCTGCCCAAATTTAACTATGCTGGCTCAGTTCTCCAATTCTGGCTGGCACACGCTTACAATGAGATGCTGAGGAACAGTCTGTAGCTGTGGAGCTATTAGCAAAAATTATTCGGTGAGTAGTTTGGAACAAGGAATAAACTTGAGAAACTTCAGCACTTGTTGGCTAATCACAGGGAAAAAGAAGAGAGAGAACTTGGTGCCTGAATTATTTGTGATGAGTTAATTATGCCGGCAAAGGATGATGGAAGATAGGAACAGCAGTCAAAATTTTCTGCCTTTTTCCACCTACGCAGTTTTCTTAGATCCACTCAAAATTAATGTGGTGTTCAATATCAGGCCCTCTCAAGACTCTGAGCCTAAATATTTTCTGATTTACTACTCTGTCCAGTTGTACTGTACTTTTTTTTTTTTTTTTGATCTCTCCAAGATGTAAATCAGGTGAGGAGTGAAAGGCTTTGATATTCCGAGGCCCTGCTTCTGCAGGGGAGGTGACAACCCTCCCCAGACGACCCTAAACACTTCAAGATGGGACAGAGCCTTTACCTTGTAGGTCCAGCCTAGACATAATGTGGTCATATGAAACCACAAAGCAAAATGCAAAGCCCAGGAGGTGGTGGGAATGGAGAAGGAGACACAAAGAGCTGAGACTTCCTGGGGACATTTGAGACTGGGAGACGTGAGGTCAGGAGAAGCATCTCTCCTTAGGGTTGAGCTTGGTGAACCAAACCTCTCCGCAGATGCCCAACCTCTCGGGACTGGCAAGGCAGAGGTCTCTTCCCAGGTACCTGCAGGATTTACACAGCTCTAATTTTCCATCCCACTAAAAACTACGGATCTCACAGGAAAGCTGCTTTCCCATGAGACTTCCCGCTGAATCTTGCACGTCCCACGGGGCTGCAGAACACCCAGCAAGCTCCAGTACGTGTAGGCTAAGCTAAATCCAGAAGCACAGAGGGTATTCCCCACAGGGGGTGCATTACCTGCTCTTGTGCACACAGCAGCTACCATTTGAGCAGAGATGAAAACCCTGCTGGGATCAGCACACTTTTAATTAATGGCAATTTTGCAGAAAATACTATGTCCAAAACGACTCTGTGAAAAATTGAGGCACACTCTCTTGATCTTTTTTTTTTTTAATCACATGCCCTGGGATTTATTGAAACATCCAGGCTGTGTTTTCTAAGCTTTAGGAGGCTCTTTCTATTACAAATCCATGGATTTTTATGCATTTAGTAATGGATTTCTGATGGAATTTTGAAACTGGAAAGAAGCCACTAGCGCGGACTCTTCAGGGCATCACTCTTGGCACCTGAAGAAGGAAAAGAAATGCAGAGGGAAAAACTTAATGAAAATATATATTTGTATAAACAATCAATGAAGATCGCGTTTGTGTGTTAAACAACCACCTTGAAATTGGTCTGTCTCAAAGGACTGAGCAATTGCAGACTACCTTAGCATGAATGATTTATGACATTCATGAACTTGGCAACTGCATCAGTTTTCCTAAACCTGGCAGCAAACACCACCTGCATATTAAGTGAAGATTTATGATTTATAAAACTCACCTCATTATGCAGAGGAACATGAATTGTCTTATGTGTGCAGCCTATAACTCCCGGGACAGATGAAAAGGCAGCTATGACACACAATTTATGTGTTCTTGCCGCTGAAGTTGGTGAGGGAAAAACAGGGAGAATAACTAGGTCTTTGAGCCGGGTGTCTTCAAAGCTGTCCACGTCCCGCTCCCTCCCCCCAGAATGATGCTGTGGCTAAAATTGCCTGCTCTCTTGGAAGGGAAAAAAATAAAGCCTTGGATGATTAATGGTGGAGGTCGTTTGAATCAATGAGCTAAATGACGCCCTCCCTCCAAAAAAACACAGGGAAAGGAAGCATCTCAGATGCCTCCATGGAAATAACACGCTTGGTGTTGAGCTCATTGCTCATAATTTTCCCCACTCTGTCCTTCCCTGGACTTTCTAACCCAAGGACACAGGTTCCCAGCTTTAAGGAGTGAAGAGTTTTGGTCTCAAAGAGACCAAAATGTGGCATGTGGTTAAGCGTGGAGCTCGTGTCTCCCAGAAAGGACTGAAGCAGAAAGCACGTGAGTCCAGGGTGCAGCTGGTTCCCTCATTTTGGGTCAGGAGAGCATCTAAGAGGCTTGAAAACAGGCAGGGATGATGGACTGAAAAATGAGTGATATGATCCAGGAGAAAACACCGCAGGGCAGAATTTACCCCTGATCTACCACTTGAGTTTGAGTGATGCAGGGCCATCGCTTGCCCCACCAACCTCAGGCTGCTCCTGGATCTGGCCGGTGGCTCACAGGCAGGACGCAGGGGTGCAAGAGGAACAGGGGGCTCCCTCTGCATCTCCTGCTACGCAGCAGGGCAGCCACGTGTGGGTAGATCTGATCCGAGCGGGCAGGTCCGCGCCGGAGCCATCTCCTTTTGAAGGGAGAGATGTGACCCGAGAGAGGCAGTTGAGAGCACAGTCGTCTGAGCTGGCCCCTCAGCCCTGCAGCGTGTTGCTAATTACACCCAGGGGTTTTGGCAGGAGAACGTGTGAAGGCTTCAGGTTAGTAATTTGCTGCAGTGCTACTGAAATCAGTTTAAGCCACCTCCATGCCTGGCCTGGCTGCCCGTTTTCACCCCATGCCGCAGTTGTCTGTGCAGGGAACTGGCCTGGGGAAAGCCAGCCTGGCAAAAAACAAAGGGGCAGAGACACCCCCAACAACCAGGTCCCCTGGAGATCACAACATGGAGGTTTTGGTTGTCTTCTCCTTCAGCAACAAAGGGGTTGGCTTGTGCCAAGCATGTGGGTACCCTGGCGTGATGACAAGGCTTGGCTGAGTGGGAAGGCTCTGCAGGAGGTGAGGAGCTGAGGCTGGAGGCAGTCAGGACGTGTTCTGCTGCTGCTGCTTCAGGGGGATGCAATTCACTGTTTATCTTCTGCAGTAAAAACCTGCATTGAAGCTCTTCAAAATATATGTTGGTGCTACTGGAAAGGAGGGAGCCAGGACTGTGAATGATTTGATGTTTTCCTCCCTCATCATCTTATTGCCAAGGTAGCAGAGAAGGAGCTTTTCTTCTGTCTAAGCACAAATGGGGAATTTTTCTCCTCCAAATGTTACCCTTTTGTTTCACGCCTGTCTCAAGAGGCTGACTTCAAAATGAAATTGTTGTAACTGTACGCATTAAATAAATTGCAGGCGCTACCTGCGCCGGGTGTGTTGGCAGCAGCTGATCCAACAGGAGCTTCCTGGCACAGGCCCTGCCAGGCAGGGAAGAATCTTTCTCTCCTGGCTCCCTGTTCAAACAGTCAGCACAAAGCAAAGCGTGTTTGCACAGAGGAGCTGCACGAGGTTCACGGCATTGTAGCTCACAAAGGAAAGGACACATATTTAGGAAATGACAAAGGAAAGAGTAAGTATCTATCAACCGAGTGATTTATATTGTTTTCAGAAGAAAAAGCTGCGTTCTTTCTCAAGAGACACAGATGCCACCTTGGGACTTAGGCGCTGGCTGGGGAGATTTGCATCTGCCAAGCTGCACCAGGAATGGGAAGCGATGGTTCTCGGCTGGTGGGTACGGATCCAGAGAGCAGGTTAAACTAGCACAGGTAAAAGGAGAGTGGGCAATGGACGCGGTGGCGAACAGGCTCAGAGTGCTGCTCTAGTGCAGATTCATGCCAGCAGAGCCATGCGTGTCACAGGCTCCAAAGCCATTTAATGAGGGAGAAATTAGGGAAGTAGAAATGGAGAAAGACATTTGGGTCTCACACTGGGATGCTGGAGGTTGTGCGGGAGTGGATGAGCCTATTCCGAGACACCGGGCCAGAGCAGGGGACTGGTGTGTGCTGGAAAACCCCACTATGAGCCAGGGGGAGAGGAGGAACCCAGCCCTGCTCAGCAAAGGGCGGAGGTGAGAACTGCTGCCAATGTGCATACAACGTGACCCCTCAATGGAGGGGTCCCCAGGGCCTTCTCCTGCCTGCGAGCCTGGTTGGCTGAGCCCTTCAGCCTTCCCACCATGGCATAGCTTGGCTACAGGTGACCTTCAAGCCAGCCTGTCCTCTCGGCAGGGCTGAGACCAGCCCTTGGAGCCACAGGATCCTTCCCAAAACCACCCTTTCTTTGTACCTCAGCCGCCTCAGATCAGAGTAAAAAAAAAATCTGCAGAGTACAGCATTTGGAAGTTTTCATTTGTAACACACTAATTGCCCTCATTATTGTGGTTCCTGGAGGCACCTCAGATTCTTATTACGGCAGCTGCAGTCGTGCAGGGGTGAGATGCGGTTTGCTGCTCCCTCCAGTCTCCTGCATCCTCAGCTGAGTGACAGGTCTCTGCCACACACACTGTAGGAAGAGGGTCTGGTGAGCTGCTGGCAGACTCGCAGGCAGCCTTCACAACAGGCTCTGTGAGGATCTGTTGCTTCTATGTTGCTTCTGATTTATTTTGTGATGCTCTACAGGCTGACGCTCGTTGCCAGCCTCACTGGAATCATGGAGGTGAAACCAGGGAAGCCTCGAAGGATGCTGTGGGGTTGACCAGCTCTGTGTTGAATGTCCACCCCAAACCCCCATGTCCCTGCTGCGATCCGCCCCGAGATGGCTACCTAGCCAAGCATCTGGCTGGTGGTTCATTACAACACCGGTGCATACGAACTGTTAAACACCCAAGCCAAAGAGAAACGCCTGCATGCCTTCCACCCCTGCAAATAGGAGGGCTTATTTTTGCCCTGCTGCCCTCTCCTCATTGCTGCTGTATGCTGCAGCCCGCCTCTCCCGCAGCCAGCCCTTCTCTAAGTGTTTGGGGATAACCTGAATTCAAACATGACTTGCTCCTCCTGTGCACTGAGCATGGTGAGACTCGGTTTGTGATTCACCCTGACTCAGGGTGCAGGCTGATGCCACGCTGTGTGTGATCTGTCGCTGCTTTTCCTAATAGGCTTCATTTTGGTGAGCAGGAAAGCGCCTGAAGTGCCACTGTTTTGGCAGCTGCCTTGACGAGCCTTTTCACACTGGGTCACCTAAAGTCATGCCGTCATCGCTCACGGTAATTCCAATGCACTTAGGAGACGGAGAGCAGGAGTTGCCCTCAAATCTCTGCCGGTGGGAAATAATGAAGGTGGAGAAGCTAATGCAGAGCTCCCCGCAGGCCTTGTCACGCTGCCGGCAGCCCTGGCCCGTCTAGGCGCTGGCAGTTGCCTCTGACGTGCTTCTTCCAGTGAAAACGGTGTGTAACCTCCCTGCATTTTTGCCATTTACAGCAACATCCTTCTGAGACAGATGCCTACAGAGCTGACAAACGCAGCCAAGAGGCTTGAGGCTTTGTAGGAAAGAAGTTACAGGCCCACTCTGCTCCCATGGGAATCAAGCAAATGCTCCACTGTTGATCTCTGTGGGCGCAGGGACAGGACCTCCACATGGAGGCCCCCGTTTGCAGCTGCCAAAGGGCTGCCCCGCTGCGAGACCGGCCTCGTGGTGCTTCAAAGCAGCCTGACGTCTGGCAACAGTTAACAGGAAAGAAATTAATTGGGTCCCCACAGGGCAGCTCCTTCGCACCGTTTCTCTGTTGCTGTGTTGCAGGCAGCTGGTGCCTGGTCCTGGCTGCAGACTGTCCGAGAGGAACCTGCCTTGCCCTGCACTCCACTCCCTGACAGCTGTCGTGGATTTTCACCTAGAAAGGCTCAAGGGCAGGGAAGCGCAGGCTCAGGGGCTGATCCTGCCTGATGCAGAGCATCCTCTGGGGCACTTGAAGCCATTAAGCTGGAAGCTCTGGATCTCTTCCAGGGAGCACCAAGGGGTATGGCCACGTGTTTTGTCAGTGCTACTGGCTGCGCAGAACGATTTTGAGAGTGGAGGGGAACACAAGGCAGATTGCTTCTAAGGGATCAAGGTGTGTGGGAGCAGGGGGGAGCACAAGTGGTGCAGCTGAGGGCAACAGCTAAGGGCAATTTGAAGCTCAAAGCCATGGCTCTTAGTGAGCAGAAGGTGAGCATTTCAGCAGTAGAGACTGAACTTGTCCACTGGCCTTTCCCCGGGGGTTCTGAAGGGTTCCAAGGGCCCCTGCTGCCTGCTGTGCCTGGAAGGCAGAGGCACAGGCACTGACACCTAAAGTCAGCCAGTCCCCAAGGAGCTGTGCCCAAGGCCAGTGTGAGTCACCTCCAGTCGGTGGGAGAATTTTGCGACCTTCAGAGCAGGGGGATTTCCTCTTTCTCTTGTTTTTACCACCTCTGCAGGGACTGCTGAAGCAGATCTGCCTGTTGATCTGTGAGTCGGTTTGAGCAGCTCCTGTCCCAGCCCAGGGTGAAGGGTGAGTTCGCGGTGGGCTGGGATAATCTGCTTTTCTCCCCTCGGAGATGAGAGCGGGGAGGAGCAGCGCAGATAGAGCTCTCGGAGAGCCGCTTCCAAGTGCGTTAGTGTTTTAATTGCAGCCTTGCCAATACTAGGGAGTTGTCAGTGATGTGAATTAAGCTGTCGTTCTCCCAGGCTTGTGATTCACAGGAGAAGCCTGAAAGCAGCGCTGGCACGGTTGGCTGCTGCCCCTTTCTGGCGACAGGAGAGGGTGACACTATAGGTACCCTCCTAACTTGCTGTCTTAGAGGTGGCCCATCCCAGGACTCCCAGCAGATGCCTGAAGGACGAAATCAGGCTTTTGTGAGCCGTGCAGAAAAAAATCTGACTGGTCATCATGGGTGTCAAGGGTTACCATACGCTAATCCCGACTCAGTTGTACTGGGTATTCACTGGGCCCCACTGATGGCTCCTGACCCAACGAGAATGGACCTGCTCAGGCAGCAACAAGCGGCCAGGGTCTCATCCTGCCCTGCCTTTCCCCACCGCCTGACCCACGGGCCGTTTCTGATCCCAGAGCCGCAGTACTGGCGGCTAGAGCCGGGAGAGCCGGTGCCGGCAGGAAGGAAGCGCTCCCGTGGGCAGCCCAGGAGCCTCTGAGGAGCCTCTTTCGAGCCCGGGGGCAGCCTGTGCTGCGGCAGGGAGCGCGCTGGAGCACGCGCTGGCGGAGCACCAGGGCTGGGCTCCGCGCTCTCGCTTTTCAGCGGCGTTGGGCTAAACGTGCCTTCGGGGGAAGGCGTAAACCTGGCCCGGCTGGGGAAGAAACGAGGCGGCGCTGCGGCCCAGAGGCCTGTTACGCGGCCGAGCCGCCCTGGCCTTGCGTTGGGCCGTACCCCCAGCGCTCCTGGGAGCCTGCACCGGCAGGCCCGGGGCTCACCCCCGCCCGCAGGGGAGGG
>VZZY01018947.1:451916-475929 GCA_013400335.1 Eurystomus gularis | reverse complement strand
GGACGGTGGGAGGGCCGCTGTCGGTGTGCGAGGGCCGGCCGCGCCGGGGCCGGGCCCGGGCCGCTGGCCCGTTGCTCTGTTTCAAGTACTGGGTAGATATCAGTAAGAAAACTGTTAATCGTGGTGCCGGGCGTCGCAGCCGCTGGTGGGTGAGGAGCGGTGGAGCGCCCGGGGAGTGTGTTGCACATGCTTGGGCCTGTTTTCAAGGCGGTTTGTAGTAAGATTGCTCAGTTCCTTTCCGTGAATGTGATAGAGGAAATCAGACTGGGAAGGGGACGGGAAGACAGTTCAATTTCTGGATAGGCCCAGACACCAAGTCCTGTAGGTCTCTGTGCTGGGTGTACTGGTTACTGTGTCCCCCGCAGAGCAGGTCTCTGCTTCAGACAGGGTGCTGGCCTGCTCTGATCAGGCCTTTGCACCCCTTGTCCACTCCTGGACTGTGGTTAGGCTGAGTGTCTTGAAAACCCAGCAAAATATTCACGTCTTGGTGTAGTCTTGCTTGTGTTTAAGATATTTTGCTAAAACAGAAAAAAAGGATTGTGGTTTCAGAGTTCTCTAAGATACTGATTTGTACATGCAAAGTTATGGCCGCTGCAACAACAACAAAAAAAGAGTTGCAGCAAAATCTCAGCTGTGCATTCGTGAAGGGATGTAGTAGGTCATTTGTTGCTGACCATGCGTAAAGCCTTGAGAAATGGGGTTAAAGTTTATCTGCTGCTGTTCGTGTCAAGCTGAAGGTTCGGAGTTAATTTACAGAAATGTCTTTTGCCTTGAAGCGTATCTGTAAGACTTTTTTGTGTGAGGGAAATAGCTCAGTGCTGGTAATACAAATCAAGGTTATGCCAGGTGAGAAAGTGTAGAAATTGGGGGTTTATGGCAGTCTGAGTCTTTCTCAAACTCAGTTTGCACTTAGTTTTTTGAAAACAGCATTGTAGTAGGACTGTGTCGCTTCAGAAGTTTTTACCTTGGAAAGCTGTGGCTTGAAGTCCACTTAAGATTTAAAACTAAATTTTCTTTGTAATGTCTGTATTTTATAGACATTTTGGAATGGCCTCAGTCAAAATGTTCTCAGAGCAGCATCCAGCAGAAAATATGCGTAAGTATTAACTTGTTTTTTCATGTTTGGCTGTTTGATGTTTATATTTACTGTCCTCCTGATACCAGAACTGGTTACTGGAGTCAGAGATGGGGTACCAGAGCAAAACCAGCACGGTAAAACTAGAACCTATGCATATTACTTTCCTAAGGCTGCTTATTTATCTCTTGTTTTTTTTTTTTCCCTGGGGAACTTTGAATTGTTCTTCCCCCCTTCTCCTACCAGCAGCAGCGTCCACCAAATGTGGATTTTAAAAGAAAACAGAGACAAAGAACCAAACAAACAAAAAAAACAAATGTTGCTGGAATAGGATTGATTTCAAACAGCTTGTGCATTTTAGTCACTTGGGTTTTTTATTGTGAGATAATGGGAAAAGAGTAGCAGTTAGTTGTGTAACTTCGATGTTTTGCGGCTGATGCTGATTCAGGACATGGAAATGTTTGTGTTAGGAAAACTGCGCAGTTCTTGTTCGTACAGGCAGTCTGAGCAGCTGCACGTTTCCAAGATCCCTGCTTTATGTTGTCTGAACTGAAGTTAGGGCGACTCAGTGTCCTGGGAAGTGAGAAGGCGATAAACGTGGTTCTTGTCTGTCTTCAGTGCGTGTTCTCCATCCCAGGATGGGATGTGGCTTTGTTTATAAAGCAAAACTGATTCAGGAGTTCTCTCTAGCCTTGGAAAGGGTAATACAGACCTCCTAGGAAGGAGGGGGAAATTCAGTGTTGGGTTGTGTAAGAACCACTCCCGTTTTTCAGAATTAATCTGTTCCTCCTCAGGATCAAAAGGATGCTTATCTTTGGCTCTGGCTCACAGAACCCCACGTGGGTTGAGTAATTGGTTATCTTTGTATATTCTTTTGTTCGTGCTAAGCAGCAATGAATAAACCAATGCAATTTATTATTAACATTCAGACTCTAGGTGGCTGTTTTCAAACAAATGTGAACGTTGCAAGTAACCCAAAACAAGGCTTGTCTGTGTAGCGACAGAATTAGTTACGACTTCGTTTTATGTCAAAATCTTAGGGGGTGTTGAGAATACACGTATTAAAGATTATTCTGGTGAAGAATAACATTTTATATGTTTATTTAAACAAGCAAGAATTTACTTATAAGCGATCTGATTGAAAACAGAGGCACAAGGTTAAATTCAGAGAAAACCTTAGGTCAGAATACAGCGTGTGTTTGTGTCAGTACCTAGTGAAAAATTGCTTTTCCCTGTCTTCAGGGTAGAAAGGTTTTTGCTCTCTGCTTATTTGAGTAGTAATTTTCTTTTTGCCATAATACACTTTACAGCTCAGAAGCAATTAAAGGTGCTGTTATTGGAATCGATCTGGGGACAACAAACTCCTGCGTGGCAGTTATGGAAGGAAAGCAAGCAAAAGTAAGTAAAAAAATTAATGCCAGCTTGTATTGGCGGCACTAGAAGTTGAACAACCAAAGCGGTGTTCCCCGAGGCAGTGTTTTTTTGATGGTGTCCTGTTGCATTTTTTTTACATAGGTGCTGGAAAACTCGGAAGGTGCCAGGACAACACCTTCGGTGGTTGCGTTCACGGCCGACGGCGAACGCCTGGTTGGAATGCCAGCCAAGCGGCAGGCGGTGACAAACCCCCACAACACCTTCTACGCCACCAAGCGTCTTATCGGGCGGCGCTTCGATGACTCTGAAGTGAAGAAGGATATGTGAGTGAGGGTGGAGAGCAGTTCCACGCCCAGCAGGAATGCACAAAGTGCAGTGTAACATAATAACCTGATCTGCTGTAAAATATAACCCGCTTTGGGGTGCAGTAGTTATGCCCTTGTGTCTCAGAGGCTCGTTGCTCATGTCATGAGGGCCAAGCTGTATTATCATAGAATGGGTTGGGTTGGAAGGGACCTTTAAAGGGCATCTCATCCAACTCCCCTGCACTGAGCAAGGACATCCGCAACTAGAGCAGGTTGCTCAGAGCTCTGTCCTACCTCACCTGGGATGTTTCCGGGATTGGGGCAGTGACCACCTCTCTGGGCAACCTGGGCCAGGCTCTCACCACCCTCACAGTAAAGTATTTCTCCCTAATACCTGATCTAAATCTACTCTTTTTCAGTTCTACTACATTAGTTACTGATCTTTTTAAGGTTTTCAGAGAAGTCAAAGGTCCATTCAGTCCCTATTCCCCCACAGCCTTGGTGATGCTGTGCAGAACGGTCAGCATCTACCAAAGACTTCTCTCATTCTTAAGGGTATTTACAATGAAAGCTATACGATCATACTGAAAGCTTGTGATTAAATGATAGAGCTGATTAAAAGCACAGGTAGTATATTGATACTTCTGGGACTCACTGGATCTGAGGCTGCTGCTGACAAGTTCAATATGCTTTGTCTGGAACTTGACCGTGTTCATCTGCTGACATTAATCGCAGGGGTTTTGTGCTGTATGCTGGTACAGAAATTGAGTGTGGAATTCTCTTGTTTTTTTAGTAAGAACGTTCCATTTAAAATTGTCCGTGCCTCCAACGGTGACGCCTGGGTAGAGGCTCACGGAAAGCTCTATTCTCCAAGCCAGATCGGTGCCTTCGTGCTGATGAAGATGAAGGAAACTGCAGGTTGGTACAGTTTGGTCTTTGATGTCTGTGCACACGAGTGTGATGCTGGTCTTGGGCCATGGGAAGTGAAAGCACAGCAGCCATAAAAGTTTATTTTTTTGCTGTGGGGATCCTTGGGTAGCAGGGCCTTAACTATGCGGTGATGGGCTGTTAAAAAGCCTCGAGGGAGATCAGTGCCTACCTCACCCTGGGAATTTCAGCAAGATACCAGTGCTTTACTTAAGATGTGTTCTTACCAAAACTGGATATGGATTGAGCGGCTACACTCTGGTTTAACTGGATTGAACACACACTCAGAAGGGGGAGCTCCTTGTCCTGGGAGCTGCAGTCCTTGTGCCTCCCAGGCTGCAGCTGAGCTTGGCCCGTGGCAGCCACGGTTTGGAGTGGCTTTGTTCTTACTCAGCTGCTGGGTATGTGGGGAGAAAGGGAGTGTTCCAGGGGCACGATTGTTGGGCTGAATGAATAGCTTCTTAGCTAGTGGTGACTTTAAATCTTTGCTAGGGGAAGTTATCCATTGGTCTGAAGACTTTCTTTTTTTTTTTTTCTACTTTTCTATTTGTAATGTGTTTTCTGGAGAAAACAGAGTATAATACGTAGAGATAATGGCCAGTAGCTGCCTTCTGCATCGTCGCTTGCTAAACTTGCATCCAGTGATAAGTGTTAGGTCTAAAGGTTGTTGCTGAAGCTTCATCCAGAGTGTTTTTGCAGTATTAGGTCCTGGACAGTTGCTGAAGCTCCACCCAAGAGTGCAGTGTGAGTGTATGTGAGGATCTGGATGTGATGAATCTGGCTTACTCTGAGGATGGTGCTCCTCTGCCTTAAGCAGGGGTCTGCTTCCTGGTGAAATTAGTTTATGTACATTATTTGTACTGTGTAAAGGTTACCTACAGCACACGAGAAACAGGGTGAAAATGAGTTGTTTTTAAGTGCATCACATTCTGAACACTCCAAAGAAGTGGAGACTAGTCCCACACACTAAAAAGACGAGCTCTTGGCTGAATTCTCACTCACAAGTGGCATCCAGTCACTGATTGAATTGCAGAGGTGCTTTGTTGTTCTGTCGGGAGTCTACAAGCTACTCCATGTTAGGTGGAAGGGCTTGATTTCTACACAACTCTCTTGCATCTTTCCAGAAAGCAGCAAGTTCCTGGGCAGCAGGAAGAGAAAGCTTTCCAGAAAGCAGACAGTTCCTGTCTTCTGTTCTTAGTTCAGCAAAATTATTTCCAACTACATAATAACAACAACTTGGTGGTATTCTAATCCTGTAAGGATAATTTCTGGTTTGTCTCCTTCTTCCTCCAGAAAATTACCTGGGACATTCAGCAAAGAATGCTGTGATCACAGTCCCTGCTTACTTCAATGATTCTCAGAGACAGGTACTCACTAAGCTGTAAGATCTGGGGGGGTTTATAAATTGTGTTCAGTTTCTCTCAGTAGTCATTCTTCCTCTTTTCCTTCCAGGCTACAAAAGATGCTGGGCAGATCGCTGGCTTGAATGTTCTGAGGGTGATTAATGAACCAACAGCAGCTGCACTTGCCTACGGCCTGGACAAGTCTGAAGACAAAGTGTAAGTGCCTGTTGATAACACCTTCCCTCTCTTCAATAAGCATGCTCTAATTTGCTTAGGAAATGCCTCTTCCGCTTTCTGCGTTTTCACATCGTTGGTTGGCGTTCAGCCAAAGTAGACTCACGGCTGTGAGTCACTGCTGTGTAACGTCACCCCTGTTCTGTGCCAGCTGTACTTGTTAAAGCAAGCAAGTTCCTAACTTGCACCTACAACTTAATTAAAGCTGAGTGTCAATTTAATTAGCTACTGGTAGCAGTGGTGGGTGTGGCTCGGGGCAGCTGGGTGAGAGGCTGTCAGCATCGGTGCTGAAGTGTAGCACAAGGTTTGGTGCCTGGTGTCCATCCACAGCTGGTGTCTTCTTCCCTGGCCGTGCTCAGCCTTCTCTTGCTGTCAAGGGTGGTTATATAAATGCAGGGGTTTTGTTACAGGTTTTGTATTTCTGAGGTAGATTATAGTTCTGTGAAAGCCTCATGCTTTCAAAAACATGTTTCATAATGGTTCTGGTGTCCCTGCCCTTGTCACTGGATGTGAGCGTGTCTTGTTTTGAAGAAGGAACTGCCCTCTCTGAAAAAGCAGGCAAGGTTAAGCATTGTGCAGCACATCTTTAGAGGAGACTCCCACGTGGCTTCAGAGTGCTCAAGGAGTGCGTCCACTGTGTAATTTATTTACCGCTGTCTTCAGAGAGGCTTTTAGCTTTTGTGGACAGCAACGTGAATTCTGCACACTTTGTCTCCTGAGGAGAGTGAATTTTGAGCCACACAACTCTGTCTAAAAGTAATTTTTTTTTTTTCTGCCTCTGTTCTCGTAGCATTGCAGTCTACGATTTGGGTGGTGGCACTTTCGATATTTCCATCTTGGAAATCCAGAAGGGAGTCTTTGAGGTGAAGTCCACCAATGGTGACACTTTCTTAGGTGGAGAAGATTTTGACCAGGCATTGCTACAGCATATCGTTAAGGAGTTCAAGAGAGAGGTAAGGTATCTCATCAGCATTCTATCTTGTGTTACGCTGGGTTTCAACCTCACTTCCATAGAAGAATGGGAATTTTCTTAAATTATTGGGACTTGGTTTGTAATCTATGGCAGAGTTGAAATTTAAGAGTGTTAGGCACCTGTTAGCCTGGCTTCCAGTTCTTACACTTGTTTTCAAGGTGGAATATTCCTCATCTGCAAAGCGTAATAGCAGGACTTTTGCCCCTTTTTCCTCTAGGACCACCCTATGCTAGTCTGCTTACTTTTAATAATAAATATCTGCAATGTAATTCCCATTCCTTCGCCAGTCCAGCCTTGCCTTTATAATCTGTGATGCAGCAGCTTTTCTAAGCTTTAATCAGTTACTTGCTGTGTAATTGCTGTCAAAGGAGGGTGGGCTAGCAGATGTTATTGAAATGCTGAATACATTTGCCAAAGTGAGAGAAGCAAGCAGAAATGCACGTATCTGGCTGTATTTCTACAAACATCCTCACAGTCAGGAGTGACGGGAAGGTGAACTGCGGTGGAGGAGAGCTCTGTGCAGTGCTAACGCGTGTTGTTTGTCGCTTAGATGGGTGTTGACCTGACTAAAGACAACATGGCCCTTCAGAGGGTGAGGGAAGCATCAGAGAAAGCCAAGTGTGAGCTTTCCTCATCTGTGCAGGTAGGTGGCTGGGTTCAAAGCAGTCCGGTAAAACACTGTGGTACGCTGAGTTTTGCGTTCTTTTTGTTTACCAAGCTCTGTGAAATGGCGGGGTTTTTTCTTGTGGTGGCAGAACAAGCTTTTGTGTAACCAAATAGCATCACTTTTAAAGTCCTTCAGCAAAGTAGACTCTTTAGGAGCGCAGTGAGTTGTCAGAAGCTGGATATGTTAGAATGTTAGCCGGTGCTGGGTTTTGCCTTTCTTCTGGCACCACGTTTTCTCATCTTGCAGGGAATGTGACCTTATTCCCAACTTAAGTATTTCAGAAGGATGAAATCGGGGAACTGAGCTGCAGCTAGTACTGCTGGGTTACTGGAAGCACTTACAGCTTTGTGCAAGCGGTTCCAAAACCTCATTCCACTAAAACAGCTAATTTGTCTAATTACAATAAATAATTTCTATACAGAATCTTTGCTTATTTGCCTATAGAAGAGTTGCCGAGACAATGGGCAACATATACCCCCCCTTTCTTTTTTTCCAACCACTTTGTATATTAATGCATTCAAGCATGTCTTTCATTCACTTCTGAATAAGGAGCTGGAGAAGCAGCAAGATGGGGGTGTAATAGTCTTGCCCAAGTGAAATTAAGGTCAATTATATAGTAATTGAAATGGGGACTCTGCCAGTTTCTAGGTTCTGAATAAACATATTTTTCGATGGTGGTCTTTTTGTTGGCCAGTGGGGAGCTCATAGCAAGGAGTTTAGGCCAGTCACAATGGATGCATAGTTCTGCCAGAGACATAGCAGGCTCTGTTTTACTAGCTCAAGAGTTGGCAAATACAGGCTGCTCATACCAGGAAAAACTGAATTCCTTAACTCTTTAGCAGTGAAGGGAAAGCCACTTGCTTTTGGCCCCATTTTCCCCTATTATTTTTGACCACACTATTTATAAAATGAATGCACACCTCCAGTCAGTGACAGGAGTTTAGCTCTCTTAATCTCTAGAGCTTAAAGCATTAATGTTTTTAATTGCTTTGATTTATAGTATCTTTTGATGTCAGCATGACTCAGTACTTGATGGCTTTGGTATAAGATTTGCTTTAAAAAATCCACCATATGAATTTATAAGATCGTCCACAAATAGCCATGAGAAGTGGGGATTATGGTCCCTGGCCCTGATTAGCTTTGTGTCAAATGGCAACAGACTGGCCGTCGAACAGGGGTTCACTTGCATTTAGAAAGCAGTCATCAGTTATGTCCTTTAAGTAGCTTCCCTTACATGAAGTGTTAGTCGGTTGGCAAATTCTTTTTGAACTCCAGAGGTGGGCTTTCTTCTGTGTTGTGCTAAAGGCAGAGGATTGAGTTTGTCACTTCTGATGTTTCAGCTCGTACCTTCTGGCTAGGATAGAAATTAAATTGTTTTGCTTAATGATAAAAGACCTCAAAATAAGAGTATTAAAATTGGAACTTAACAGTTGTAACCATGAGATGTGTAATGAAATTATTTTTTTACCTCTTGTCTGGAATGTCAAACATAAGCGCCCTGCTGCTGCTTAAAGGCCGGGCTGTCGAGGGAACAGGCACATGGATGCTGCAGTACAGGCAGAACAGAACCTAAACCTTGATCCAAAACCTGTGTGGAGCTGCCTTCTTTCCCATTCCTGTTTTTCACTTCCTGTTGTGTGTGCTGCAGACTGATATCAACTTGCCGTACCTCACTATGGATGCCTCTGGACCAAAGCACTTGAACATGAAGCTGAGTCGCTCGCAGTTTGAGGGCATTGTGGCCGACCTGATCAAGAGGACGGTAGCACCATGCCAGAAGGCCATGCAGGATGCTGAAGTCAGCAAGAGTGACATTGGTGAAGTCATCCTGGTCGGTGGCATGACCAGAATGCCAAAGGTATGAGCTAAGTCCCTGTTACAGGCAAAGCTGGCCCAGCTCCCCGTGTTCTGTTAGGGGGATACGTAACAGAAAGGTTGTGAGTCTCACTTCAGAGCTCCAGCAGCTGGGTGCCCCAGGAGCAGAGCAGCCACGCTAAGTAATCGCATGAAAGCAGCGGCGAGGAACTCTCTGATCCAGTTTAATTAGCTCAGCTTGGATCTGGAGTCTGTAGCTGAGTTGCACTGTGCAAAGACAAGTGAGGAGGTATCAGGAGTTGAAAATTCAGCTTGGCTTTCTGATGTGGACTGAATATAAGCAGCATTGTTCAAATAGCGAAAAATAGCAGAAAAAAGCAGAAGCTACTGCTCTGGCCAAAGCTCAAGTGGTGTAACTGTGCTGTACCTTCCCAAAGCCCGTGCTCCTCCAGCTGGGTGAGGGGAAAACGGTGTGGTTAGCTGCCTATAAAGGGATGGAAACCACTTCTAGAAGTGGGGAAGCCCTTCCTGAAACATGATGTATCCTTCGGGAGCGGAAGGCAGCACTTAAATATTGATTTGTACTTTATTTATTTTACTCCCCATTTATAACCACAAGCATCTATGGCCTTGAGCTTACATAATGCTTCCCTGAGTGCCTGTAGTTGCAGCTCTGGCTCCAAGGTGGGTGATGGTATGTTGCACACAGTGCAGAGCTTTGCCTTGTGTGTGTTGATACATTTGCTTCACCCCGCTGGGAGGGAACAGGCCTTCTCTGGAGCACTCACGTGGCCAGTGCTCCAGGAAACGTACAGCGGGTGCTTAAAGTCCTGTTTGTACTCTAAAATACGCCTCCAGAGAGGAAGACTTGCACTTAATTATATGCTCATACATAAAGTGTCTTCCTCCGTAAGGCGTGCTCCCGGCAGATGTCTCTTGGCTGCAGCGCAGAGGAGGTGGACATGTGCTTACAGCGCAGCTTTCCAGGCACATCACGGTGTGCTGAGGGGGGCCTCACACGGGTCCTCAGAGAGGGGGGGAAGCTGCGAGCGGGAACTGTCCCCCACGCCCTTCCCTTGTGAGGCAGAGGAGCGACTACTGAGCTGTGCTGTGGTGCAGACACCGCGCTGCGTTCCCATCTGGGCTCTTCAGGAGCAGATCTGTTGCAGTTGTGAACACATCCTTCTGGAAGGGCAGAGCGGTGACGGTAACGCAGCTCCCGCTGGCTGCTGGTTCAGCCCATCTACTTCTCTGGTGGAACAGCCCATTAAAGAAAGAGTTTTAAGATACTTCATTCCGTTTGGGTTTTCTGCCTTTATTACACACAAACAAGATGAACTGTCCTCATGCTCTGGGTACTTTTTACCTTCCCTGTGCCCTTCCACAGCTGTCCTGTCCTTGACAGCTGTGTTCTGCCCGCTGTGGGCTTGTAGAAGCTCATGGGGAGCAATCCTTGACTCCTGCTCAATAAGCATGGAGTGATCCCTTCTGAATATGGCTGGACTGCAGGAAGGGACTTGATATAGGCTGGCTTGCAGCTGGCAAACTTGATGGAAGACAGTCTCCAGAGAAGGGGTTGTCTAGACTGAAATGAGCGCATTTAACAGGGTGTGTAAAAGATGGGGAGTTAGGGAGCAGTCACAAGCCTGGAGCTTTCTGTCCTGCCAGAGGATCCCGTGGCAGCAAGAGCATGAAGATACAAACCCTCAGCCAAAGCCAGCGTGTTCCTGTGGCCGTGGCGCTGGGCGGTGGTGGTTCACCCTGCGCACAGGCTGTGCTTTCTCTCCGTTCAGGTGCAGCAGACTGTTCAGGAATTGTTTGGCCGTGCTCCGAGCAAAGCAGTTAATCCTGACGAAGCTGTTGCGATTGGGGCAGCCATTCAGGGTGGCGTGTTAGCCGGTGACGTTACCGATGTGCTGCTGCTGGATGTAACTCCCCTCTCCTTGGGGATTGAGACGCTGGGAGGTGTCTTCACGAAGCTCATCAACAGGAATACTACCATACCAACAAAGAAGAGCCAGGTACAAATCGACTCTAGATGGGTGGGGTTTTTGTGGTGGTCTCAAGCACCCAGTGAAGGCTACCCAAAGCATCCCGGTAGATAGTCTTGCCTCCCCCTCATCGGGCAAGGAGAAGCAGCGTAGAAATAGTCAGCCACTGAGCTGGTTGTTCGTGTGTCTAAGAGGGAAGGTAAATTGAGCTAATGTGTGCCAAGCAACGCCAGGAAGTCTGTGGCCCGGTCAGCACTGCGGTGTGTGTGCCGTGATGTTAACTGTCAACACATCATTCTGAAGAAGAGTTGTGTGGAGACCTTCAGAAACTGAGCACCACACCCATGTGAGACCACCTTTCTTGGTCTCTGTGCCTCAGAAGGGATTATTTGAAAAATTTTTCTTCTTGTGTTGTAAGGCCCGGGTAGACTTGGGTGTGATCCTTTCGCTTTGCCTTGCCTGGGCCTGCTGGCGTGTGCTCTTACTGATAAGCCTTGTCCCCTTTGGGGTGTGGGGTTGGGGCAGGAGCTCTGCTGCTGGGAATGCGTCTGCCTGCCACCAGAGCTTGCTGCTGGCATGGCACTGCCAGTTTGCCTGTCCTCAAAGCACGCACAGGACAAGGTGCCAGTGAGCTCAGCTGTTTCTAGTCTTGGTGCCTCAGTGTTTTGTGAGAGAAGACAGAGGAACAGCAAGCACTTAGTGATTATCTCTTCAAGGTAGCTTTTCTTCTATTTTTTAGCTTGTTGTTTAGTCAGCTTGTAAGTGTATCCGTTCAGGTGTTGCCCTTTTCTGGCCATCCAGTAACTTTCTGCTCCTTTTCTGCAGGTGTTCTCTACAGCTGCTGATGGGCAAACTCAAGTGGAGATTAAAGTGTGCCAGGGAGAGAGAGAGATGGCTAGCGACAACAAACTTCTTGGCCAGTTCACTTTGGTACGTCTGCTACTCAGTATTCATGACCTTTGACTTGACCTTCTTTGAGAAGTTCAAAACCTTCTCCATTTCAGTTGACCCCTGAAGGCAGTGCTGAGGAGGAATCTTCTTTCAGAAGACATTTGACCCAATTTGTAGTAAAAAAGCAGTCTCTAAAGGCACAGCCTAGTTCTGGGATAGCCTTGCAGTGGCAGGGGGGCCGCTAGCATGTCCATGGAAGAGGGGCTTTTTTGGCAACAGATCAGAATCTGTGTCATCTTGAAACCAGACCTGGGGGCTGCCTCTCATGGTGTCTGTGTGCTTGTCCTGGCTAGAAATCTGTATCCTGTTAAGTCTGTCAAGACACTACTAAATCACAGTGTCACGACAACAGATACTTAGAGGACTTAGCCCTGAGGGTTAGTTAATAGTTGATTAAACTGACAGATCATCAAGATAACATGCCCAGCACCGGAGCCTCATACCCTGAGCTCGTGTCTGTGTGGGAGCTAATGGCTAAGCACTTCTCCTTCTCAGGTTGGGATTCCTCCGGCGCCACGGGGAGTGCCCCAGATCGAGGTCACTTTTGACATCGATGCCAACGGTATCGTTCACGTGTCAGCCAAGGATAAAGGCACCGGACGTGAACAGCAGAGTAAGTGCTCAGGGGTGCTGCCTGGGGAAGGAGGAAAGGTGTGGAGTGCTGAAGGTCCATAGCACTCTGGGCTCAGAGTAACCAACCCGGGGTGACTCCAGAGGTGATGGAGAACTGCCATGATGAGCATCCCGCAGTCCAGGGGTGGGGACTGTGCCATTCATGAACGCTGAGGATGACAGGAGCAATCTCTTGCCAGTGCAGCATAGATGCGGTTGAAGTTGTCTTGGCCTAAGTGCCTCCTGTGGAAAGGGGGACAAAGAGTTACTGCAAGATGGTGTGGGAAGATGGAGAAGTGACAACTGACCTGTAGTTTCTTGTAAGGAAGTAAAGCTGTGAACACGTGGCATTCTGTTCCCCTTTCTGGGCACCTGCTGACAGCAATTGCCACCAGTGGATGCCCTCTCCTTGCAGATCAGGCAGAGGTGAAGCATCTGCCTATCCCAAAGGCAAGGAAGTCCTCACTGGCAGGGTTTTACCATGTTCCAAGTCACTTTGCAAGGTGTGACAGGCCTCTCTTGGTCTCGCTGCCCGCTGTGGTCACCATAGCCGTGTTTCGGCAGAGTGCAACTGTTTCTTCTATGCATCGGCTGTGCCTGGAGAGGTGCTGGGACCACAGGTTGGCTAACTGGGGGCTCACAAGTGTTTGTGGAGCAGTGCTCCTGCCACTTCACAGGCGTGTCTTGTGTCACTGAGGAGCTCGGAGCAGTGGTGTTCTTGCCCTGAAGGGACAGAAATTGGGGTTTGGGAATCCAGCACCTTGCGCAAGTTGTTCTCGAGCTGTGCTCTGGGCACGCTGTTCTTTGGAAGGGCCCTCTGCTCACACGAGAAGAGGCTGCTGTCTGTCTGCGGCTGTCCACGTGAAGGTGCCAGCTTTTAAGGGAGAACTCGAAGGAGGAAGATCTCCGTTGAACCCAAGGCACGTCACATACAGCTGAACAGATCAGCCCTGTGCTGAGACCCTATTTTGTTTCCAATTACTCCATTACGGAGGTCTTGAAACTCAAGTATTTTGAAGCAGCAGGTGTTTTGCGTAACCACCTTGTTCATTTTCGTCCATTTAGGCTGGAAATGTCTCTAACTGGCAGGAGGCTTGGGGACTTCAAGCTGTCAGTATATTTTGCTCTGTGGTGCAATGAAATGTTAGGCCCGGTGTTCTGGGGTAATTAACGACACGGTTGGCAATTTCTAAAGCTCTGTTGTGGGCTCAGAAAATTAATTTGAAGCATTAGTAGATTCCCCTGACAGAAAATAGATCTCTTTTGTGCCTCTGACTGGGCAGCCTCTATACGGCCCTTCAGTTGTTTCTTGGAGGCAGCCAGTTGAGCAATCAAATGCATGCTCCAGTTAAGAAAAATATTGTTAACTCTGTATTGGCAACTGGAAGGTATATGCTGGTCTTCTCCATAGTGGCCTGTAGCGTAAACTTATTTCCAAAAGCGCACTGCTTGTTACTTTGATTTCCTTGTAGATTTTCTATGTGTGGTAGCCTTCCAGCTCTGAGTAAGCTCTGAGCCTTCCAGCCTCCTGGTAACAGGCAAGCAGGATTTTTAGCTGCCTGTCTGTAAGCAGATACAGTCCTAATTAGAAAGCTGAATTCCTCATACCACGTCTGCACCCAGAGGATTCATAGACATTCAGAGTTTTGTGTTGTACTATGGACAAATACTACGAAGAGAACCTCATTCTCCTGAGGATCCGAGTGTAACCATTTGGTGGCTTTTAACTTTGCAATATTGAGGGTATTGGTCCTATCTTTCCCAATGGAATGATGCTTTACTGCAGAACTCAGCTTACGTCTAGGCTATATTTTCTGGCTTTTTGGCACAAATGGAGAAAAATAGGGGACCTTTAGAACCCCACCTGTAGAATGAAGTCCTGTTGTCTTGTCCTGCTCCCAGCCTGGGCTGCTTCCCAACAGTGAAAGGAATCTCTGCCCTGGTAAAGTGATTCCCTCTGTTTGGGTTATTTTTGTTGTTGTTGCGGGGGTTTTGCTGGTTTTCATTTTTGTGTTTTTAACCTGCTGGAGCATTCCTTTGGTTTGAGGGCTTCGTGTCCTCCATTGCCAGGAGGAATAGCTGAAGAACGGTCAAAGTGAGCTGCAGACCAGTGGATGGGGAGCATCCGGCAGAGCTGGGGAGCTTAGTGATCCAAGATGTCAGGCGCTTACCTTGCTTGCAGCATCACTACCTCTTTTCAAAGACTGGCTGTCTTTGTACTGCCCACAGGCTCTTCATGGTGCAGAGGCCCTGAGCAAGGCTGCTGCTGCCAAGGATTTGGGAAATAATACTCTCCTTTCCTCAAAGATGAGAGGACATTCATTATTGATGTTTCTTCTCTACTGCAGTTGTTATCCAGTCATCTGGTGGCCTTAGCAAAGATGAAATTGAGAACATGGTGAAGAATGCAGAGAAATACGCTGAGGAAGACAGAAGGAGAAAGGTAACGTGGCTGTTACGGTACCTTCCAGCCAGTAGTGTACCTGCTGGGGGTTGTGTTCTGTGCTGTTAACTGTGCCCACCTTTGGAGGAGCTGCAGCCTCAGCTCTGTGTTGCTTTTGCAGACATCTGCTTGCTTCCTTACATTCAGTTTACACTCCAGAGCTGGAAGAAGGTCTATGCGGAGGCATTTACGTTCTTGCTCTCTACAGTGCACTGAAAGGAGGTTGGAGCGAGGTGGAGGTCAGCCTTTTCTCCCAAGGAACAAGTGACAGGACAAGAGGTTTAGGTTGGACATTGGGAAAAATGTTTTCCCCAAAAGGGTTGTGAAGGGCTGGTCCAGGCTGCCCAGGGCAGTGGTGGAGTCCCCATCCCTGGAGGGGTTTCAAAGCCGTGGAGATGTGGTGCTGAGGGCCATGGGTTAGTGGTGACCTGGCAGCGCTGGGGTAACTGCTGGACTTGATCTGAAAGGTCTCTTCCAACCGAAACGGTTCTATGGTTTGAGTTTGGGTTGGGTAACTTGCCCTGGGTGACTGGCATTTTAATTCCTCCCTGAAGAATTCCTGGGACGTGGAGACAGCAGTAAGCAAACTCGTCTGTTTATTACTCACGACAAACAACTTTGCAACTCTTGCCATGCTTTTTGTCATCCCCTGTTGGGATGGTACAAGTGTTAGCAATAAGAGGACACGAGTAAAACAACCCAGCATTTTAGTTGTGTCTAGTGCCCCTGTTGCTGGAGAAGCTTAAGAACATTTTCCCAAAGCTCTGTTGCCCTCCCAAGCAGCAGAGCAGAGGGAGCTGGGCTGTCTCTGCCCTTGCTGGCTTTTTCGGTGTGCCAACAGCCATGCTGCATTAGAGTCATAGAATTGTTTAGGTTGGAAAAGACCTTTAAGATCGTGTCCAACCGTTAACCTAGCTCTACCAAGTCCACTGCTAAACCGTGTCCTGCAGCACCACATCTCCACAACTTTTTAAACACATCTGGAGATGGTGATTCAGCCACTGCCCTGGGCAGCCTGAGCCAGGCCTTGACAACCCTTTTGGTGAAGAAATTCTTCCTAATATCCAACCTAAACCTCCTCTAGCTCTCTATGACCTCCTTTCAGATAGTTGTTGGGAGCAAGAAGGTCTCCCCTGAGCCTCCTTCAGACTAGATAGCCCCAGTTCCCTCAGCTGCTCCTCATAAGATTTGTGCTCTAGGCCCTTTAGCAGCTTTGTTGCCCTTCACTGGAAGTTGCTTCCACTTCCAAGAAAGCGAGTTGGGGTGTGAAAGCGTGAGGACTGCCTCGCAGAGACCGCCCGTGTGGGCTTTCTGGGGCCAGAATGCATCAAGAGATGCTTTGCTTGCATTTGTTCTCCCCCACCCTTGCCTTTAAGAAGGACCCTGGGTGGGAGCTAGAACGAGATTTGGTGGTTTGGGGAGGGAAATGCCAGCTGCTAGTTATAGGTACCATGCTGGCAGCGACATGTGCAGCTCCCTCATGAGCTCTCTTACCCAGGAACGTGTGGAAGCTGTGAACATGGCCGAAGGCATCATCCATGATACAGAGTCCAAGATGGAGGAGTTCAAAGATCAGCTGCCTGCGGATGAGGTAGGTAACTTCTGATCCCGTAAGAGGAAAGGAGGTGAGATTCCTTACTAAGCCTCTGCTGAAATTCTCACTTGCCTCCCAGCTGGCTCTGGCCGGTGGCACTGCCGCTGTGCGATTTCTGTGCAGTGGAAAGATGGCGCAGCCATCGGCTCCTTTGGTTTTTGCACTTTGAGCGGGGTGAGCATGGCTGGTGGCAGGATGTAAGGACATGCTCAGAAGAACATAGCTTGGATAATAGCAAATATCCTATTTCAGAGGGCGAGTTCAGTGTCACTGAAGATCCAAGAGCCTGGCAAGCTGTTAATGAAGGGTTTCTGCATGAATTACGTCCTTGACTTGGCCTTGTGGTGATTTGATAAGCGCTGTACTGTGGGCTGTGTGAGGGGAGAGCTTAGCTCAAAAGCTGGAGGTGACAAACAGTGCCTGCCAGTGCATCCGCAGAGGGACAGAGGCAAAGCTGCTCTGGGGTCCTGGCGGTACAGATGCAGCACCCAACAACTTGGAGGCAATGAACGTTACTCTATCCCCTTAACTGCCAGTTTTCTTCTGTCTTTGGAGTGGTTATTTAGTATCGAAAGAGTGCTTCTCACACCTCTCTGAGCGACAGCTTCATTTCAGCATTCTGAATTTCAAAAGCCAGGTTTAAAATAGATGGCACAGCTGCTGAATTAACTCTCGGAAGCAGAATCAAAGGGCTGCTAGGGGCTCTGTGAGGCATTTGAAGGAACGAGGTGGTAGTTTACTGGTAAGTAGCCTCTGACCAGTTTAAGTGCTGCTTTTCAGCTCCTCTCTAGGATGAGTATTGATCGTTTGGGATTGTGACCACTGGAGTTTTCTCTCACAGGAGCACAGAGCCTAAATCCCTGTTCCCTGTGAGGATTGTAGTAGTTTTTTGGGGTGAACACCAAGAGAAAGTGGGTAGCAGTGTAAGGAAGCCCTGTGCTGTCTGGGTGGAGATGGTGGCCTGACACAGGCAGCATTGATTGCCTTCCCCGTCCCGCAGATCTGGATGAGAACTCTGCCCACGCTTTGAGTGGGTCCGCTGCTGAGCAGGCGCTGTGGGCCCCGCTGTCCCCCAGTAACCTCGCTGCTCCAGGCCTGCCTCCCCAGCAGCGTGCCAGTCCGACAGAGAAATGCCAGACTGCGTGGAGGGTTTGACAGATGGCTACAGGGGCTGGCAGGAGACCGTCTTGCTTTTGTTTGCCTCTCCGCTCCTTCTCCCACGTGCAACAAAGGGATTAAGCGGGGCGGTGAACAGCCTTACTCGTTGGCTTTTTCTGACAGTGCCTTAAATATAGATGAAAACCAGCGCTCTCTTCCCCTCACCCCGGCTCCTGGGGTGGCTGACTCACTGCTGAGGTGTGCCAAGGAGAGCAGCTCTCATCCTTGGCGGGCTGCTCCATCTCTGCAGGGCTTTCTGTCCTTGGCGCCTCTGCTGAGAGGCAAACAAGGGGACCGATTAATGCCAACGGTGGCACATCAGTGAAGTGGACAGGTGCCCACGGGGAGCTGAGCACAGTCCTGGTCCCTGCAGACTGTGTGACTCAGTACGAGACTTAACTTCATGGCTTCTGGCAGAAAAAAAAAAGATAGTTTTGCTGTTGCCAATAGGTGGGTGAAATGACAGGAAAAAGATTGTCAGTGAATGAAGCACAGGATTTCATCGTGTTTTTTTGTGACTTCTTTGCAGTGCAACAAGTTAAAGGAAGAAATCGCTAAAATGAGGGAACTTCTGGCTCGTAAAGATACTGAGACGGGAGAAAACATCAGGCAGGCAGCAACCAGCCTGCAGCAGGCTTCCCTGAAACTCTTTGAGATGGCATACAAGAAGGTAGGCTCATGGTCACTTCCATTTTGTAGCCCTCAGGTGGGGAGGGGTGGGTTGGGACACCACTCGCTGGGGTAAGAGCTGTGCCGGGAGGGAGTGCCGAGTCGCGGTGCAGCTCCTTCTGAGTGGCATTTGCTGAGGGGACAGCTGTAGAAAGTCGGGTAGAGTTGGAGGCCCGGAATCTCAGCTGTCCCACCTCCCAGGTGTACAGCATTACATGGAGAAGTGCTGGAAGCTCTTAAGGCACATCGGGAAGGGCATGGACCTTCCCCCTAGGTGTGTGAAGTGCCTAAAGAAGTAAAGTAACATCTGGTCTTGTTTTAAGGACGATTGTAAAACAAGCTTCCTGTGCAGTCTGCCTGAGATTACAGTAGTAAGGCCATCAGGATGTTCTTCCCAGTCTCTCTCTTAGGCAGAGGTGGAGATTGGTTTCCATTCTCCAGTGGACAATTACTTTTTGCTGAAGGAAGGGTTTCTTCAGTTTAGAACTAACCTTGCTTCTTCCAGACATTTTTTTCCCCAAGCATTCTGTTACTATAACTAATAAGCCAACTCTTTCACAGATGGCCTCTGAGCGAGAGGGTTCTGGAAGTCCGGGGGATCAGAAGGAAGAGAAGCAATAAGAAGTCTCTGTCTTGCCTTGACTAGAGTATGAAGAAGAGGTCGATTTTTCTTGACGCTTGGGAGAGAAGGGACCTTCCTGAGCAGCAATGGGCAGAATTCAGACTTACTGTGTTTTTGCAGTATTCTATATATAAAATTCTTTAATGTATAAATTTAGTGATGTGTCTGCTAGATAAATTGTCACTCGATGAAAGTTAATTCATGCCAGACAAAGTTCTAAGTGTGTGGCCCCGTGGTATTCAACTGAGGCACCTGGGGACTCGCTGATCATTTCTTTCTGATACTGGACACAATGGTGTACTAAATCTGATCGCAACGTTTGGAAACCATGTCACTAAAGCAAAGGGTGGAGATGGAACTCGTGCTGGAACTGGGAGGAGAAGGATGCCTGTATGGACCCTCCCTGTGGATCCGAGTACTTGTGAGCAGGGGGTAAGGCACGCGCGCAGCAGTGGCGAGGCTGGTTGCATGGCTGGAGAGCGTTCAGATCCGCAGCTAGGGTAGTTCCCTTGCTCTGAAGGAGAGGGGATACTTCACAATTTAGCTGTAACATTATTTCTTACAAAAGAGGCTATGTGGAAGATAAATACTTTGCTTGTCTGAGCCCTCTGCTCCATCCTGTGTCTGTTCTCTGCTTATGGTAAAACAATTTCCTTGATAATAAAACTGTTATTGGATCCATTCTGGATTTTTTTTTTAAATAAAAGCAGAAAAGTGTCCAACACTGCGTTCTTGGTATCCTGGCCTTTGATGGAGAACATGAGCATGTTCGCTGCCTGTGAGAGCTCCCGGGGGAACAGTCAGCCAGCTGGAGTAGTAGCAGCTTTCTGGAATCTCTGCTTCATTCACACGCAAAAAGAAGGCACTGGGTGTCAGATTAGGGTCTGTCCCTCCGTAAGTATCGCTGCTGCACTCAAGGTGCCCAGAAGTCCTGCTGAGATCTCTAGTGGCAGTGAGACTTTACCTCCAGGCACCTGGGGCTTGGGCTCAACCTCCTGAAACAGGCTGTGGCCCCAGAGCAGCCTTTGCCCACTGCTGGGTCTAGCAACCCAGTCCTGCAAGGAGGCGCAGTCTCCTTGCCACAGTATATTTCTTTCTCCTTTTTTGTCTCTGTTAATCTGTGTAGCCAACTGGAAAGAAAAAGCAAACTTCACTGTGCCTTGTGCTGACAGCCCAGATATTTAGGAGGGAGGAAAGGATGGGGTTTTTTTTCTGGTGCTCTATAGACAGTATCCTAAATCAGAGAAGCTATTAGGGAAGGCTGCAACTCCTCATTCTGTGAACAGCAAGGACAGTGAGGGGCTGGAGCGTGTCCAGAGAAGGGCAATGAAGCTGGGGAAGGGTCTAGAGCACAAGACTGGTGAGGAGCAGCTGAGGGACCTGGGGCTGTGGAGCCTGGACAAAAGGAGTCTCAGGGGAGACCACCTTGCTCTCAACAACTCCCTGAAGGGAGGTTGGAATCTGGTGGGGTCAGGCTCTTCTCCCAAGGAACAAGTGATAGGACAAGAGGAAATGGCCTCAAGTTGTGCCAGGGGAGGTTTAGGTTGGATGGGAAGAAAAATGTCTTCTCTGCAAGGGCTGTGAAGGGCTGGCCCAGGCTGCCCAGGGCAGTGGTGGAGTTCCCATCCTTGGAGGAGTTTCTAATGACCCAGATGTGGTGCTGAGGGACATGGTTTAGTGGTGTCCTGGCAGCGCTGGGTTGACAGTTGGACTCGATCTGAAAGGTGTCTTCCAACCAGAACAACTCTATGTTTCTGTGACTGGAAGCAACTTCCACTTCAGAGTAAATCACCTAGCCCATGGAAGTGGAGAGGAACTTTTAAATAGTAGTGAGCTTTCTGACTGTCAAGTGAGAGGGAGCTTGAAGCCTTTTTGGCCTGAGCACAAAAGAAGGTGAGGAAGTGGTCTGGCGCAGCCGTAGGAGAAGGTGAGAGGCGATGCCTTGGGTGCCCTGCCTGCAGCAGCCATGGGAGGGGGTTAACAGCAATTTGGAGTTTTGAGCTGTCTGGCTTTGGGTGGACTGAGGAGTTCCAACCCAAAAGTCAGCGCTTTGGTTTTGCCAGGGCACTTAGTGGGTCTGAGGACTGGTGGTGGTGTGAATGTGGGTCTTCCATAAGTGGCCAAGGGACACAAATTGTCTGTGGGTCCCGGTCCTGGTTTGCTGTGGGTTTTTAAGTGGCTGGGCTTTGTCCCAGGCAGGTCACGGCAGGCTGAGGTGTGCTTGGATTGTGTGCCCAGCACGGTTTCCTGGAAGATTGGAGGAACGTGTGGCTGAGGCCATGAGTGTTTGACTGCAGCCTCCCAAAAGGTGTTTGTGCCATCCATCCACACGTGCGACGGTGTCTGAGGTGTGAAGGTACGTGCTTGAGTCTGTTGCAGCGTAACCCTGCTCCTGGCCTGTGCGTGGGCTCGGCGAGGGCAGGGAGCACTTGACTGCGCATCTCCTGAGAAGAATCTGTGCAAGCGACTTCTATCCTGAATTTTCTGCTGCTGCTTCTGTCAAAAGTGATCCCCTCTGTAAACCCCAGCCTGAAAAAGAGTTCTCCAGCAAAGCAGCCTGCGTATTTCAGGTGCTGAAATGAGGCATCTCTAAGTGGAACAGTTTAAAAACCATCCTCCGTGGAAGCGCTTCCCGTTGCCTCCCTGAACCTGCAGCCAGATGTTCATGCAGCAGAGCCGGGGCAGCCCAGGACAGCGCTGGTGCCCGCGGGGGCTGCTGCTCGCACGCTTGTACCTCTGCTCTGCGCTTGTAAAGCCACCGTGGCCAAGACGATGGATCATCATCTCGCAGCCTCCAGGGTCCTGCATCGTTGATCGGGGTTGGCTTTTACTTCTTCAATGAATTAGTTTCCTTGTCACAGTTTACATGCATCTTTCATAGATGGCCTTTACTTTTTAATGCACTGTTCTTAGCTCTTCCTTTGGAAGCTAAATTATTGAACTGAAGAAGGAAAAGTGAAATCAGGTGATGTGTGTCATGCTGACAACAGTTTCTTGCTGTGAAAAACTGCCAGGAAGGCAGGAGATGCAGCAGCCGGGCTGTTTTCTCTCGTGAAAAGGAGTGACTCCTGTCCTGAGGAGTTAACTGCTGCCATAGGGCTGCTGGGACCGGAGAAAGGGTGTTTGGGCTTCACTGTGTGCTGTATGCAGGCCGATAGTCATCTGAACTGCAGCTGTAGCCCCAGCAGTGCTGCAGCTCCACAATAAATTACTGGTCTGTACATGAGAGTTTTGCACATGTTCTTTAGGGGTAAAAGGTGACAGAGCGATGTCTGTGCTTCCACCTGTAGGCATCCTCCGGTGGAGTCCTCTGCGGGTGGGAGCAGGTCAGGGCAAGGCACGTCCTCCTTGGGCTCTGCAAGTCATGTTCTCAAAATGATAACATTCCATGACACAATCAGGACTGTGGCAGGAGATTCCAGTGTCACAGCTCCCGCCTGACTGTACGAGGCTGAGGTTCCAGGCAGGTGCAGGGTATCTCCTCTCACCTGCAGTGGCTTCTTTTCCTTTCCTAAAAGCACTTTACCCAGCTCAGGCCAGCTGCAGCATGCCGTGTTTGGGCAGCATGCCTGGTGAGGACCTGTACAGTCAGGAGATGCTCAGCTTCCTCAGGGGTCGAAGAAGGAAAACGAGATGGAGTTTCCCCCTTCTCCACAAGACAGCGACTGCCAGCACGCGGTGAAGGCGCGGCTCCTTTTTCACGTGCCTCTCTCAATAGCGGAGCAATCTATTGAGAAAGTTCTTTCTCATTCAGTGGCTCTGCCCCCATCGCTGCTCTCGGCTCCCTGCTCGCTCCGGCGGAGCTGTGCCGGCTGTCAGAGGCCTGCACTGCTCGGCATCTGTGTCAGCCAGCCGGCGGGAGAGCTGCGCAGAGCGCCGACGGCAGCGTCCGTCGCATCAGGAAGGCTGGAGCAGAAAGTGCCACGGCAAAGTGGGTGCTGGGAGACACCCACCCGCCTCCTCAGGCTGGGAGGCAGCAACTGGGATGCTCAGCAGGTGCTCTTTGGAGTCCCTGCATTGAACTGGAAGGGCTGGATTGCCAGGGAAGCACAGGGTAAGTTGTTGTCCACCTGCCCATCTGCGTACACTGTCCTGCCATCTCAGGCACAGAAACTTCCATCTCAGCAGATCATCTCCTAAAGCCAGCCATAATCCACTGCCTCACTGTTCTGAGGAGGATTATAAAGGGCTGTGTGGGACCAGATGCATGTGGGAAAAAATACCTGTAAGGGTTGACACTGATCCTTGCTCAGCCCCCGAAGAGAAACAGGACTTTAAATCCAACCAGGTAGTTCAGAAATTCACAGTGTCTCTCCAGCATGACCCTGTCGATAGCAAAACCCAGCTTCAGGCTGGGACGTCCCAGGAAGGCAGACTGGGGCTGGAGGGACACCACGGCCACGAACCCCCCGCATCCAGCTGTTGGTGCCTGCGCAGCATCAGGAGAGCATCACCTCTGCGAGGGGCAGCAGAGGAGCAGCCTCCCTGCTACCGCTTAATAAAAAACTAAAAGTAAATGGCTTCAGTGTCATCTCATCACGGCATTTCCAGCTGGTCCCATTTGGGACTGTGCCAGGGGCAGAGCTGGTGGGTGAGTCCTGCGCTGGGGCACTCCCAAGCCCACGGCCTGGCATCTTTGGGGCGAAAAAGGCAGGTTTGTGGGTTTGTGAAGCTGGCCCCCGAGGCTGCAGCCACGTTTAGATGCAGTTCTAGCTGCGTGCTCAGCCACACAGAGGTGGGTCAGCGCCCCACAGCCCCGCCGTCCTCTCCAGCAGCGGCACAAGGGTGGGCCCACAAGGTGGGCATCACCGCAGGTAACGCAGGAATACAGATGTCCCAGCCCATGGGTGGGCAGGGGACCCTGCTCCCCCGAGCCGCTGCTGTCCTGGGGAGGGGCCGGTGTGAGCCCCTCGCACGTCTGGGACCCAGAGCGGGGTTTCTGCCGGAGGACGCCCCTGGCCGGGCCGGGCTGGGGCAGGAGGCCCGCTCCCCGAGGCCCGCACACCAGGCGCTTATCTTCTCTGTGCAGGAAGGGCTGCGGGGCCTCAGCCCGCCCCGGCAGCCACCTCCCCCCGCGGGCCGCTTTCCAGCCTCTCCTCGGCCTCGCTGCCGGTCTCCGGAGGCAGCGGGTCCTCCGGAGCAGCGCCCCGAGCACATGGCTGAGCTCCGCCCAGGCCCCTGCGCGCCTCGCACGTCGCTCCCGCCCTGGTCACCCGCAGCACCGGCCAGAACCGTGGTTTCCAGGGGCAGGGGAAACACG
>VZZY01018947.1:409073-450703 GCA_013400335.1 Eurystomus gularis | reverse complement strand
CTCCCCGCTGGCCTCGGCCTGGCCGCGGCTCGTCAGCTGTTCTCCCGCACCCCCCCGGGTGGGTGAGATCCCCGCGGCGGTGTCACAGGTGCGTGTCGCTGCCCCGGCCCGGGGAGAGGGGACACGGGCCCGTGCTAGCTGCGGAGCTCCGCGTCGCGCCCGGCCTCGCCGTGTCCCCTGGCCGCCCCGTGCCAGCTGGCACCGGGGAACAGTGGATTCCAGCCGGAGTAGACGGCTCCTCTGCCCCCCGTGTGCCTTGGGCCCTTCCCAAGGGACCAGCTGGCTCGGGGAGGCAGGGCAGGGAGGCAGGGGCCGAGGCAGCAGTTACTTTATTACTTCCCGTACTGGCAGTTGCTGATCTCTCTCACCTGCACACCTCCCAGTGAAGGTGCTTAGCTCCTCTCCCTCAGAAGCAAGCTCTTCCCAAGTTTCAGGAGCGTTCAAAGTCTGAGATCCCACTTATGTCGTCCTTGCACTTGGATTTCCTTTTTCCCCACCAGAAGTCAAACTGCTGCATGTTTTTACAGCCTGCTCTATGCCAAAGGCGACATGGTGCCTGTTTCTATGGGTAGCTCAGCAGTGGCTTGTTGCATGAGTCAGGAAGCCACTCAGGCTTGAGTAATTGTAAGAACTATAGGTGCTGGAGCTGTGAAATAGCAAAGAAAGTCTGTGTCTCAGTGTACAACACAATAAAATAAAAATGAAGGTGGCTCCGTGGCTGCCCTTGTGGCTCCAGTTTCTGTAGGCTCATCTGAGTCTGTGTTCATCCAGCTGGGCCAGCGCTGGCGTTGTGCTGTGGCCACCCAAAAAGCAGGCTGCCTTTGGACAGCTCAGATATGCCAAGGCACTGTCTTGTTCTTTCCTTAGTGCTGGCGTTTGTTCTTGTGTAGCCTGGGCCAGGGGAATGGTTCAGCTGAAAACTAACACACTCGGGAGGTGAACCCAAGCCACAGGCCTCCCTAATTTGTTTTTTTAAATCTGATTTGGGATGTAGTTGTGCTAGGGATGGGGTTGTGGGAAAAATGAGTGGGGAGCCAGTGTTTTCCTTCCCTGCAGCGGGGTGGACTTTGACTGCCAAAGCTGATCATTCAGCTGCGCCTTTGCACACTGTTGACAGCCGATGTCGTACTCGTGGGGAGGTCCCAGCAAGCATGAGAGCATGTAAATGACTTCTGCTGCAAAGTTGAAAGGGCTCAGAGAGCTCCAGGCATCCGCTGCAGCTTGTGAAAACAGCTCTAGGGCCCTGTAACAGCACTGGGGGAGCCGTGGTGTATTTTGGAAGGGTATGGTTAGTGTTTTGGCTCTCCCCGGTTCAAAATGTGGTAGCCTGAGTACATCTGCCTCTCACATTGTTTGGAATAGATGAGTATTGCAGAGAACAGGATGAAAACTGGTACTGGGGAGCTCCTGGGAGAGATGAGGCTGATGGGCTAGTTTGGAGCAGGCAGCTGTTGGGAGATAAGAGCTTCTTAGGGCCACAGCCCAGGTGTCTTCCCTCTTCCCCAGCAGTGATCCCTGGCATATCTCTGCTCTGGGGTAAAGATGCTGCAAGCACAATAAAATATGTGTAGGAGGTTTAGCTGAGCCCTGTGGATCCAGCATATCTCCTAGATGTCATGATGCCGCTGTTCCTTCATTTAATGTGTGTGCTAGCTGCTCAGCCACCACCAGACGAAGGCTGCTGATGCCAGCAATCCTTGCTGTGAGCAAGGTTATGGTGGTTATGTATAAATGCATGTTGTGCTTCCAGGGAGTCCTGACTAAAATGGTCCTGGTCTGTTTGGGCCCAGTGAGGGGAAGAGATGCCTCTTTTGGGCAGCTTTTGCCACCAGAAGTGTTAGGCTCCCTGACACAAGAGGTGTGAGACAGTGAAACAGGCTATTCCAGCCCTTGGGAGAGTCGCTTCCTCTTCCTGTCAAGTAGGAGGACCTGTTCTGGGGTGGATTAGGGGGCAAAAGTGTTTAAAGAGGGTGATGTGGAGGGCCAGGGACTCCTCAGCATCTCCACCTTCCCTTACTCATATACTCCTAATAGTGACCCAGCAGCAGTGTCCCAGTTTCATGCGCTGGTTGTGCCTGCAGTGGATCAGAGAGATGGGAAAAGGAGGAAGCTGGAGCTAGACATTCAATTCCCACGTGGCGGTTGGGGCACCTCTGCTGTTATCCAGCAATTTTGGTAAAATCTCAATGAAATCTGCAGGGTGTTACCAAAATCTTAGGGGAGCATAAGAGCAAGGGAATGCTTTCATTGTGGCTGGGATAGCTGAGGTAAGTGGCAGTAGTTGGCCAGAAAACAAAGGGAGACGATTAGAGCTTGAGCTTTACCAGAATTTGATCCAGCTGCAGGCCGATGAGGATAAGGCTGCTTCTCCAACTTTAAGGTGACTTCCTAGCGAGAGCATCATGTGTTAGTTTTCCAGCCCTGTGTAGGAGAGATGGCTTTCTTACTGATCTCTGGATAGCAAGAATCTGGCAAATTGAGACAAGGAACAAGACATTTTAACCCCCCTCAAACCCCTGTCTCTGCTGACAGAGAGTAGAAGGAGTTTTTGTCTGTATCTTGCTTCCTACACCAGAAACTGGCTGTTATCTCCTCCTAGCTCTTCCAAAGTTGAGTTGCAAACTATCTGATGTGTACAAAGTTAATGCGTTGATCTTTCTGATTTGGTGAGAGGGGAAGGGGGAGCAGCTGCTGTCTGCAGGGTGTGTGCGAGTGAGAGCAAACGGGGCCTGGGTTGTGCTACAGGCAATTAACCTTTCTGGCTGGGAGAAGATGAGGGTAAAAGGCTGGTGATAAGCGAGTTAAGCCCTTGTGAGAAGTCCAGCCTTGTCATTCAGCTCTGGTAGCTTCGAGAGCTCAGACTTTCATCAGAATCCGCTACAAAGGGATTCAGCTCTCAGTCCGCAGAGTGGTGGTGAAAGACTGTGCCCCGCGGAAGCTGCAGCCGAGGGGATGTTGCAGCAGCTCAAGTAGAAGCGGTGTTAGCCACTGGTTTTCCTTTATGCTCTCTCTCTCGGAGCTTTTCTGCTGTGGCTTCATGCAGTTTTCCAGTGTCAGTGTTAAACTGACAATCACTCTTTGTTCCTTTGGTCTTTGCAGTTCTGAATAGTTAGCAGAGCTACGGGCAGTTGTTTTTGCTAATCTAACCTTGGCAAAATCACGTCTCAGCACTGACTGGCAGTCTCCTTGCAGGCTTAGGCCTGAGATGTCACATCTGAATCACCTTTGGAAAACTTCTCAAAGTCTTTGAGGTGAAGGCTTTCTTCTGCTAACAGCTCTGCTCAGAAGCAGTTTACTAACACCTCTTGCTGAGCAGATGGGCTTTCTGACCCCGAGTGAGAGCCCAGCAGGTGCTGATGCATCGTAACAGGAAAACCTTTAGGAACCTGCTCCTTGAGACAGTCTCTCTTGCCTTGAACTTAAAGGCAGGGCTAGACTTCTGCCATGAGCAGTAGCCCTTACAAGTTATTTTACTGAAACATGGAGGGAGGAGGCAAAGAATGTCTCTGAAGGCTCTGTCTGCAAACACAACAGAGGTTGCCAGAGTGTGTCAAAGAACATTTTTCCAAATGAAGTGTTTTGGAAGGTGGGAGGAAGGGGGCACATGCAACTGAGCAGTTGCAGTAACTAAGTCTCAACAAGTAACTTACTCTGACTGTAACTGGAAGAAATGTATCAAGGCAGGAGAATGGAGAAATGGCAAGAGAAAGGAAGTCTCGGTGGCTCCAGAGCCATGGGAAAGCAAAGTGATGCAGTTTCCTGCTAGGGTTTGGATTCTGCCAAATTGAGACTTCCACCTGCTCTATGGGAGAAACCAAACATGAGACAAAAAGTCACCACAAAAGACAGAGGCCTGAAAATGTGTCAGAGTTCCTGCAAAGTGAATCACATACTAGTTCTGCTTGAGGGTGGAAAAGCTGACCTGTTGCATGGACATAGATGATTTGCCCAGCTTGTGTTGCAGAGAGCACAGTTTGCAGCTGGGTTCTCTTGCAGTCTGTCTGGAGCCTTGCTGGTCCCGATGGAAGGGCCCAACTTTGGAATTAGCCTCCAAGCTGCTGCTGTTTCCCAGCCTTGTGCAGCAGGGGTGGGAGGCTGCGCAACTCCGTGCCATGTTCTGGGGTGTCCCAGGATGATGCCACTTTTGTGACCAGGCAGGTTGGCAGGGCTGAGCGAGACCTGTTTGGCCAACCTGGTGGTTCTGGAGAGCAGCACAGTCTTGGCCTGTTCTACTGTTAGCGTGGTGGGCCTTGAAAAAAGGTGACCTGAAAGCCACCTTCTAGTGAGTTAACGCTGCAGCTGTGAATGTTGCTGGGATGCATGTTGGGAATACCTGGGGTCAGCTGCAAGCAGATGCCCCCAGCTGTGCAGCTTTGCTTTCTTCATGGTTCCTTTTGAGCAAAGCGCTGGGAAACTGGTGGTGCCGGGGTTATATTGTTCTGCATGGGTGAGCTGTATTTCTCTTCAGAATTAGGCAGCACCAATACTTGGTCACTCCTGGCAGCACGTGGCTGTAGAGGGCTTGTTCTGCTGATAGCAGGTGCTGGACAGCTTCGTTGTGCTGGACTTGCAACTGCGCTGGGATAACTGGTGAATGTGCTGGAATAGTTGATTCCTAACGCCAGTGTGAATTCCTCTACCACACCACGTGTGCATGTAAGATAGAGTACACCACAATACGTGGTGTGACTGTAACAGTACCACCATGTCCAGGCAAGTACCAGTATAACTATCTTGTCTTCAAGTGATGTCATACCTCAGGAGGATTTGGTGTGGCCTTTTCATCGCTGTGACTGGTTTCTGGCCACACTGCCAGAGCTGTGTTGGTTCAGAGGCTCCCTCCCCTGCTCCCAGGCTGGCAGCAGATCCCTTTTCCTGCCGCCTTTGTTGGGATCTGTTTGTCGTCGTGGCTGTGCCTCAGGTCTGGGCTTAGGGAAACGGTTTAACTGTTGATACGGGATCTGTTTATGCAAAGCCGAAGCTTTCACCTTAGGATGTGGAGTGTGGTGGATACCTTGAGCAGGGCCTGGGTGAGCTGGTTGATCTGTGAAGGGCGATGCTGTGCCAAGGTACTGCTTGGCTTTCCAACTTGTGCTGTGTTCATTAGGTTGCGGTGCTGGTATGTCACGCTAGTGCCGGTCATGGGATAGCCTTGAGGATCTCCACAGCAGGCCAGCGTCTCCAGTGGACCTACCTTTGCTTCTTTTGCTGTGCTGGAATCTGGGTTAGGCCAGCCTTGGAGTAGATGTCTGTCCGTCACTCCGTGGGGAGTGAAACATGAGTGGGGCAAGGACTGGAAGAGTAGTGTCTGTGCAGCGGCACGTGGAATTCTACTGACAATGAATTTTCTGCTTTGGCTTTATGATCTGTCGTTAAAGGTGTGGAGTGTTTAGGGGTGAGGTTATGATTTAAGTTCTTAGCTAAGATGAACTGCTTTCTCAAAGCAGTGCTTTCTCAGCCCGATTGTCTTCAGGGTAGTTCTAAAGGAGGTCATGTTTCTGTTAGAGGTAAAGACTGTAATATTAATACTGCCTTTTGCTTCTGGTAGTGTGAGGAGGCGGAGGAGGCATTTGCCGAGAGGCCAGACTAGGAATAGTCCAGGGCAGAAGTGACACCTGAGGGCTCTGTTGCAGGTGATCCCATAGGATGTACACTCTGCTTACACCTTGTTTCCCAGCTTTGTCCAAGTCTTTTCAGGCTGCCTCTCCATAGTGCTGGGATTAGAAACTGAATATGGATTTTGTGTGAGCGGGGCTGACCAGACCTCTCAGGACTAAGGCAGCTCGTGTTTTGGTGGTGTTGAGAGTGCATGGTCTGAGAAAGCTGCCCCTGTGCCAGGTGAGAAGGCAGCTGGAGCTGGGGAGAGTGCCCGAAAGGTGGTTGATATCCTACTGGTTGCCTGTGTCTAATTATTGTAAGACATTTCCTGGGCTTTCTCATCTGCCTGCTCTACCTGTTCCTTTGGAATTATAGCAACCATTAGGAAGTGCTGTGTTGAGAGTGCACACTGGCAAGTGGCAGAAAATGACCTGATCTGGGAGAAGGGTTGAGTGTCAGCCGAGAACCCCAGTGTTTTATAGCCCTTGGTAGCTCGGCAGCCTGATACCCTCTTTTACAACTGCGTGAATCATTAGTGAACAGCGTGATTCATACACAGATCATCATTCACATAGAGCTAATGAATGAGCCCCTGACTGCTGAAGATGCATGACGTGGTAGGAGACAGGAATGAGCACCTCAAAAGAGGCCAGACTTTTTTTGGCTTTGTGGCAACTGGATTTCTCCCCCCGCCTCCTGCTAGCTCCCTATTCCTCTGTAGCTCTGAGGCATTAACATCTTAACAAGCAAATCTGGATTTGTTGCTTCAGTCCCTCAGTGTACATCTTGTACCCAGCTGGCCCATTAGCATAATGCAACAAGTCTTTTAAACTTGGAGCATTAATAATTGGAGAGGGAGGAGGGAGAGCAGGGGAGCTGTGGCAAAACTGAGCCTCCCAGTGAGTCACAAATGTCTGAAGTGCAGAAATGTCTGTTCCACTTACCGGTAATTGGGCATCCGGGCTTTCTGCATGAGGTCAGATGCAGCCAGTAAGGCCTATTCAAAACAGGCCTGCGCAATTATGTTTGGTGATGTGTTGCCTTTGATCCAAGTATTTTGGAGTGGCATTGGTTCCCCTTCCCTGTGGGGCGTGCGGTATCCACTCGTGCTGATTCAGTGCTCTTCAGCTGTACAGGCTGGGTGAAGTCGGGATCTGCTCCTGGAGCTGCAGAACTGATCTGGGCGCTGGTGGTTGCATGAGCAGCAGTGTCGGATCTGGCTCCAGTTGGGATGGGAGGAAGCTTGGAGTGTGGAGCTGCTGACGTTGACCTCTGTGCAGGTAGCGTGTGCTGGACCAACGGGCAAGGGCATACAGCTACCTGTGCAGCCCTTGGACACATGATACCTGGCCAAATGTTCTGCTGCGTGGAGGAATAGAGGGCTATGACCTGATTCTTCTTCACCTCCTTTCTGTCCCTGGGGAGCGATGCATGCTGAGCTCAGGAGGCAGGTCCTGGCAGCAGGCCAGTGGCTGCTGAGGGGGAAAGCACTACCTTGCCTGACCCTTGGTGAAACACTAGCCAGTCTTGCCTCCGCTCCTTGACTGAAGCTGCCATTTGCTGCCTCCCTGTGGGAAGCTCTCCCTTGCTGCTGAAGCCGGGGGTGCGCTGGGGAAAGCAGTGCACTGAGGCTCCCCTCTCTTCTCCAGCGTGGGTTCTCGCTTGGTGCTTCACTCCCCGGCTTGAGCTTAGTGGTAAGCTTGCTTGGCCTTACCTCTTTGAGAAGGTCAGCAGGTTAGAGTAAGAGGGCAGAGGACCTTCTCAGGACAGTCTTAATGTTTGTGATCGTGCTGTTTCTGGTTACAGAAACAGCTTTTTCTGGCCCATCTGCCAGCATTACAGGAAGATGATATACAAGATTCCTGCCTTGAGCTCCAGGACAGAACTACAAAGTGAGAGCCTGGCTTATGTGAGCCACGGTGGCAATAAACGATTTTCCTTTGTCCAGGGTAGAGGTGGCGTTCAAAAACGGACAGGGGAGTTAGCTATCTGGAGTGTTTGACCCAGGGGAGAGGGGCTCACTTTATCCAAATAGTGATGAAAAGTACTTTTGAGGAAAGAAGTACTTGGTCTTTTGGCTCTGTGATCCTCCCCTCATATCCGTCTTGTCCCCATCTTGTGCTTTTTCTCTGCTTCTGAGGTAGCACTGGATCACCTCTGCCTTAATTTTGCTTAGGAACTGGTCGGTTCCATATCTTCATATCTTTCTGGCTTTCCAGTATTTGAAGGGGGCCTACAAGAAAGCTGGCCTCTGAAGCACTGAAGGGATCCTAGACTCTTAAGCTTGTCTTTGCTCTTTCCTAGCAGGCTGACAGAATTTCTAGGAAAAGTTGTGTAGCTTTTACATCTGCTGTCATGTCTCTAGATTTGGCATCTCAAGTGGACTTGAGCCACTTGCTATTTAATGAAGGCTTTGATATGTTAAAATATACTAAGTCTTTGAAGGGCACAGCTATGACCTGTTTGTGTACTTCACAGCCATAACTCATAGGTTGTAAGAGCACATGTGTAGAATTTCCCTACAGCAAGGTCAACGCTGTTCCATACAGGGCTTGTGTGCACAGGGAGTGTCTCATGGCCTATGTTGTGTAAGAGAACCCAAACCAGCAATTTTGTATTTGCCTGTACCAAAGGACACTTACTTTTTATAGCACTTCATTCAACATCTCTGCTCAGATACAGGATCAAAAAAACCCCCTCAAACGTTCTTCCCTTGACATCACTACTCGTGTGGACTGTGCTCTCAACTTAGTCCTTCACCGAAGTATCCTGTACCTGCAGCACTCTGTGGATCTTTGTTCAGAAGCTGCTCTATTCTCTTGGACCTGTGGCACGTGCCTGCTGAAGTTGTGCCTTGGATGACACAAATACTGCTGGTTGCGGATGTCAGTGATGGAACTGGTGTACCTGTAGTAGTTTTGGCTGTCCAGGCAGCTTGGGATACTTGGTATATGTGATGCCTGCTCAGTAATTGCTGGTCCTCTTGAATGGAGACCAAGAGATGTTACCTTGGGAAGGTGGTGTTGCTTGCAGCAGTATGTGGCAACATTTATTTCATAGAAAGCTTCCTAGCTGTGGTATGTGGTTACAATCAGATTATCTGAAGGCTGTTTCCTCCACGCTCCTGTCAGTCTTTGGTGGTCACATCTCGGCCTTGTGCTGCCCTTGGTTTCTGGGGAAAGCAAGGCGCTCGTGAAGCTAGTGCCCTGTAAAAATAAGCTCATTTTGAGTCATAAAGAATGACTGACCTTCCTTGTCTGTGTATCTCCACATTACGCAGCATGCTATTAGTGTGAAATGTTTCATTGTGGAACAGCTACCGCCCAGCTGCTGTTTGTCAAGTCCCCTCTGATACCACAGGATAGGCCAGTGACTGCTATTTATACAGCACGTCTGTTAAATGGGTGCTCTCCCTTGCCAGCACATATCCCAAATTCCAGGAGACAGGTTGAGTGACTGTTCCTTCTCGGACTTCTGGTTGGGATTGCTCATCTGCCCAGTTGAGGGTAGCTGCAGTCTGTGCTTGCCAGTTTGGTTTGTGTGGTATGCGGCCGTGCAGGTAGCCATTTTCCTGACGTAATGCTGTGTAACATGGCAGGAGGCTTGGGGAAAACGACTAGACCAGTTTGTAGTTTCAGCTGAAAGCCGAAGGTCTAAGGATCTGCTCAGCTCTTCCTTCTGATGGGTGAGTGGGAACTGAGTCCTTGTAGATGAAGATGGCCAGCTAGAACAGGAGGCTCAACTGCCAGCTGTGATGACAGCCATCCCTGGCGCACACTTGGCAGCTGATTTCCAACACAATACACTGCTCACTTCATGCACTTCTGTTGTGGTGGCTTCCTCATGCTGAACCATCAAATGCATACGCCGTGGGCACTGCTCCTGGTGCCAAACATGGCTTGGGACTAGGCACAGCCGTCCAGCTGGTGTGAGTGTCTTCTGTGAAATCCCTGCTCATGCTTCTGGAAAGGACCCAACTGTTCTCTCGATCTGCAGCACCACCGCTGGGTAAGGCATGGTGAGATGCTGGCAGATGATACCTCTTAGGCAGCGCAGGGAGAACAAGCTGCTTGGATGCCGTAGTACCTGCTTGCAGGAATACTGGCAAAACCTTTCCCTTCAGCTTTTTGGGGCTGGGTTAGCGATGATTCAGCACCGTGCATGCTGCCACTCGCTGTGATGACTTGAACGTGTGCTCTTGGGCCTCTCTGGGACTGGGAAAGCTGCTTGGTTTGTGGTGCGCTTGTCTGAAATTCAAACTGTAGTAACATGGGAAGTTTTAATAACAGAACCGGCTGTTCCTATCTACAAACCTCCATTTTCTGAAGAACTTGCTGTCTCGAGAGAGCAAAACTTGCCTGGTTTTGCTCTCCCTTTCCCCTGGACAGCTCTGGCAGGTTGTAGGAGCCCACCTGCAGTGGTTCAGGAGCAGAGCTGGAGCCCTGATCATCATCTTCTGTCCTAGAGACGTCTAATGCTCGTACCTTCCCGGCCAGGCTAAATCTGAGCTAGTTGCCAATTATGGGCACAGTGCAAGAGGAACCATAGTACCCAGACAGCAAAGGGCTTCTACCTTTCCAGAGGTTCCTTAATCACCCCCGTGTCTCTTTGTAGTGCGTGGACAAGTGCCCATAATGCTTTTTATTGTTTTCTCCTCTCCAGTCCCTTGCACAGGGGCACGTGTTGTGCGGTCCCGTGGCCCAGGATGCCAGGTTCTTACAAAGCAAACATCTCGGAGCGTTCCGGGTCTTGATGCACGTACTTGAGTTAGAGGCAGCTCCTTGGCTGCTGTGCAGGCGCTCCTTGGCCCAGAATAGGGACAGCAACTGGCTCTAGCTGCTTAAAACTTCCTGGCTCAGCTCAGTCTGAAAGCATTAGCTTCCAGCTGGTCTGCTATAATTTGTCTTGGGTGCACTAAAACCAGGATGGGGGGAAACCTCTTGGCAGTGCTGCGTTTTGAAACTGGGGTCCTGCCGAGCAGAACATAATCTGGAGATCTTTGGGTCCATCCTTCCTGCAGGAGCACTGGGGATGACATGGGGAAGAACCAGCTCGTTGCCCGTTCGATCCCAAGCTGCCAGGGTGAGCACTGCCCTTAATCTAGATTGGTGATTTAATTGTTCACTGTAACAATTCTGTAATGAAGTTCTGTCTGGCAGCATGCTCGCGAGGAGATTTGTGGTTGGCCATGGCCTGCCAGGCAGCAAATGTCCCATGCGCTTCATGCGCAGCTTCGTGTTTGTTTTAGAGGTCTGCTGTTTGAAAAGGCTCCTTTCGGGAGGTCGTAGTCAGCAGGATTTCCCCAACCTTGTTCCCGGAGTAGATGTGCTCTAGAACCTGGAGAGCAGCTCATCCAGCAGCTGTGGAGGCGGAGGAGGAGGCCTGGGATTTTTCAGAAATACCTGTCGTCATCTTCAGGCGCAGTGGCTGCAAAGACAGGTAGAAAACCTGGAGATTATATTTCTCTGCGGCATAACCTATTTTTTTTTTCTAAGTGTTTTTGAACAGCACCTTTCTCAGAAACTCTTTGCTACGTTTTGTCTCCCTGGTGAATTCAGCAGATGCAACCACAGGGTTTTTCCAGACCTTGCCATCCCGCAGTAAGGTCACGTACGGTCACAGGCTGACTTGGTGTCCTAGTTTGGCTAGGACAGGGTTAATTTTGTGTGGAGCCAGGTAATTCTATACCATGCTGATGTCATGCCCCGGGGCCAGCCCCGGGGAGGGGCCAGTTCCGTTGGGGGGCGGTTCAGTTGGAGTTCAGTTCGCCTTGAACTTTGCTCGGGTTCGGTCCCTCGCTTTTGTTCTCTGGTATTGGTTTTTTGTATTGCTCTTTTCTTACTGTTAATATTGTTCTTGTTAACTGCAAAGTTCCCATTATATGTTATTTTCTTTTATATATGTATATATATTAAACCTTCCTTATCTCAACTCAAAAAGGCACTTTTAAACCTTTTTTTTTCTTCCCTGTCTGCGGCCCGCGGCAGAGGGGAGGGGGCGGGGAGAAGCGGCCGGCCGCGCGGCTCGGCTACCCCGCAGCTCTTACTAAACCAACACACTTGGAGAGGGGAAAACCACTCTTCTGTGATAGGATAACAAGGCCTCGGTGGTGCTGAGGGAGTTCTGCGGCCATCCTGGTCACTTCTGTGCACATCTGCTTCAGCTGGTGTCTGGCTGGTCTCAGCCACTGTGGGACATGATCTAATTTAGGGATCAGATCCTGACTGTGTGCTTAAAGGGTGAGGGAGATGGGCAGGGGGTGCTGAGTGTTACTAGCTGGCTGCCTAATGAACGCCTTGGTTGGGTGGATTAGCTGGACCCAGCAGGCAGCAGTGTCCTTGCAGGGGCTGCCCCTCCTTGGGGTGCTGGGGACAGGGTGACAAGCCAGCTGACTCCTTGCTCCAGCAGCCTGGGACACCGTGAGGTGCTCCAGCTGCCGCTGCTTCCCCGGCAAGCTGCACGCCTGCTGTTTTGTTGGGTTTTGCAGGAATCAGGTAGTGCCTGAAATAGCTTTGGCTGAGTAAATAGCCTCAAAAGCGCGTCAGACCCAAGAAATGCACTTGATGTTGGTAATGGAAGGTGCTTTCGGATAGAAATCCAGGCTGGAATTTGCTGAGGGGTTGAACCAAGCACAGTACTGTGCTGTGTAAAGTTTGAGACTCAAATGAGAAAGGATGCATCGTCTAAGAGACCCTTTTCATTTATGCGTTTGCAGTAATAAATCATGAGAGCTTGTGAAGTCTGCATTACCTCGGGTAGCATGCTTTGGGCAGGGTGTTCCTAAGGAACAGTGATTTGACTGACACATGTGACTCTGCCTTAGAGATAAGTCGCTGTGTGTAATATAAATAATCGCCAGGTACAGTGGCCCCTTCAAGGCGTGGTTTGGTGGAAGCCAGCCGGCTCACAGTGCACAGAGCCGTGCTCTGGCCAGCGGCTCTGCTAATGCCACTGGTTCTGGGGAAGAAAAGCTGGAGAAGAGAAGCCTGAGTGGGGATCTGATCAAGAGCTAAAGGGCGGGGGGGCAAGAGGATGGGGCCAGACTCTTGTCAGTGGTGCCCAGTGACAGGACAAGGGGCAACGGGCACCAACTGGAACCCAGGAGGTTCCGTCTGAGCAGGAGGAGAAACTTGTTTGGTGTGAGGGTGTCGGAGCCTGGCCCAGGCTGCCCAGAGAGGTTGTGGAGTCTCCTTCTCTGGAGAGATTCCAAACCCGCCTGGACGTGATCCTGGGCGCCCTGCTCTGGGTGACCTGCTGGAGCAGGGGGGTTGGACGAGGTGATCTCCAGAGGTCCCTTCCAACCACCACCATGCTGGGATTCTGTGATTTGAGGCGCGGCTTGCATTTGAAAATGGAAGGTAGCTTTGCAAGTGCTTTTTTTACTGAAGACTCGATCTCGTGAGGGCACATCTGGTCTTCCTGCTTGCTATTCCCACCTACTCCCCGACTTCACTGTCTACTTTTCCCCTCTGTCCTCAAGACAGGAAAAATTGCCTGAAATCTCTTCCTAGCAGGAGAGCCATAGAGTGCCCAAGGGACATGACGGTCCCATCTCCCACCTGCCGCTTCGGGATGCCCTTAGTTCGTGCAGCTAGTTAGGCATGATGTGCAGAGCTTTCTGATCTCTGGGAAGTCTGAGAACCTCTTCTTTCAGAGGAGGAAATGACCTGTGTGAGCTTGCCTCAAGAGTACTACTTTCAGAGAAGTCGGGAAGAGTTGCTTTCATTCTGATCAGCCTCTTGCTCAAAGGAGCCTGCTGGGAATGATAGGCCATTATATCTCCCCTAAGGCTTGTGCTGTTCACTGGGGTAGCTAACTGCTTTAATTGAGTGGTAGATGGAGGATTCTTGGCTGGTGTGACCTGGAAGTCTGATAGCTGTCAGCATGGCTCAGAGCTCCTTCTGGGAATAATGTGTGCAAGTGTCTCTTTGCGACGTTCTTGATTAGCGTGTGGGGGGATCTTGGATATTAAACCCAATTAGTTATCTTTAAGGTCAGGGACTTGAATGACCTACCAGCATCCGTTTCAACTTGGCCTGAATTGAAGATCTTTGGAAGAGGGTTGTACAACTTCTGTAAAGAGGCTAATGAAGTGATGCTTTTTAAAGCACTTCCCCACTGTCTCTGTAGCCCAAACACTTCAGGCAGGACGCTAGTGCATGACAATCTCCAACAGCAGCAGGCAGGTACTGTGTTAATCATCTTCTAACGTAAGAAATGTAAAAGAGCAAAACTTTTTTTTTTAAATGGCTGAAAAGCACTTTGTTGGTTCTCTGCCTCAGAATTCTGAGTAGAGGTTTTTTCACAGCGCTTCAACTGGTTTGCCCTTGAGAGGGCTAGAGGACATGAGGAGGTATCTGATTTTTATGCCATTACTCTAACGTGAAGTCTGAGGCCTGGGTTAAATTTGAGACAATGCAGAAGCAGCACTTCAGACATCTGGGATCCTTCAGTGGCAGATGGGAGGTACCTGCTGGAAGGTAGACAGGAGCTTCCTCAATTTTCATTTTGGCTTCGGATGGGTTGGAACCACGAGGCTGCTTTGGGGATTAAGACGTCTGCAGGATCCACCCCAGCCCTGCAGGAAAAATGATTATCAAACCGACTTTTTTTCATTTAACTTCAGCCAGTTCTGTGATTTGTGGGGTCTTATCTCCTGACTCCATGCCTGGGGTTGATGCTTCTGAACTCAGCCATGTATTTGAGTGTGCTTTATTTAAAGCAGCTGCCAGAGTTGGTGAGCTTCTCTATAAAGCAAAGTGCCAGTGGGAAAGTAGGGAAGACCAGTGGCTACAAAAGGAGCCTTCCAGTTGAGTTTTCTGTCTTCATCTGAGGAAACCCAAGTGTTAAAATAGCACTTGGGCTGGCTAGTGCTCCAGCTGTCTGAGAACAAATGGAATAGGCTTAAAAATGTCCTTAAAGTATGTGGCTGCATTGTTTTAACTAATCTCCGCAGGGAACCGCTTGCATGCCTTTAGCTTGCAGCCCTTAGCCCGTTATGTATGTTGTTTTTTCCAGAGTAGTATCCCAGGTTAAATGAGCAGCTTTTGGAGAGTTTGCTTGGTAGTGCCTAACCTGAGCACTTAGTGGTGGAGTTAAAACCTCCTTTCTCTCCCATTAGTGTCCAGCAGAAGGGGAGTTGCACCAATAACCGTGGAGTGAAGCATCCTTAGGGGGGAGAGACAGCTGCGTGCGTGGAATATGCCGAGAATACTTGTTGCTTTGGCTCACGCCTGCTCACAACCTCTCTTTTTTTCCTTTCTCAGCAATGGTACCAGCATGATATCGTTGATCATTCCCCCCAAAGACCAGATTTCACGAGTGGCAAAGATGTTAGCGGATGAGTTTGGCACTGCCTCCAACATTAAGTCTCGAGTGAATCGCCTTTCAGTACTGGGAGCCATTACATCTGTACAGCAAAGACTGAAACTCTATAACAAAGGTAACTTCTAGCTTGTATGGATGCTTATTGCTTGGAAGCAGCCTTAAGCTCCTGCATGACGCAGTTTTCTGTTGGCCTGTGCTGCTGTTTTGCACTGATATTCCAGGTACGTTGCCCGTGGAGGGCTGCTTCAGGGGAAGACCTTGGGACTAGCATAGCAAGATGGTTCCTGTCCCTCATAAGAGGGCACATGATTCTGTCCCTTAGCAATGCTGACACTTTGAAACTCGGCCAGCCTCAAGAGCTATTCCACAATAGTTCATTAGCATTAAATTAGTGGTTTTCCATTGAGCAGGAACTTACAAATGCCTTATGCATGCTGCTGTGCAGCTGCCATCGTTCTGGGACGAAACAGACCCAGGCCGTCTAAAAATGAGTACTGGAGAAGAGTTCAGCTTTGCTGTCTTTACCCTGGCAAGTGGCCTTCACTGAGATGGTCAGCCTGTAAATCCAAGTGTAAGAACTAGAAAAGCTTCACGAGGATGTTCAGCCTTTCTGGAGGGATGCTCAGCCTTTTTTTGAGAATTCTGCGAGCTTGCAAGCTCATGGGTTTAACAGCCGGGTACATCTTGCAGCTCTTTTCCAGGTTTTTCCATCAGTGTTACCTTTAGCTTCCTGCTCCAAGCTGTTTGCTCTAGGTGCACCGAATTAGTTTGTTTTCTGTTATAGAGGTCTGGGAGGGAATGAGGTGGGGGAAATGGGAGTGAAGAACCTGGGAACTTCCAATTTCAACTCTAGCCTAAGGCCTAGTAGCTAGTCTTTGGTGGGTACAGCTTGCAATATTTTAGTGATCTAAAACTGCATTGTGTTCTTTGTAGTACCTCCAAATGGTCTGGTTGTTTACTGTGGAACAATTGTGACAGAAGAAGGAAAAGAGAAGAAAGTCAACATTGACTTCGAACCTTTCAAACCAATCAATACGTCATTGTATTTGTGTGACAACAAATTCCACACAGAGGTAAGAAGTCTCCTGTTGCCTGCTGGTCTTGTGGTAGTCAAAGTGGGACTGCTTTGCTAGAGTCTCTGGAACAATCCATGATGAGCCTGAGCGCAGTCTGTAGAGCAGCAGGCTTTAATTAAGACATCCTGCTGGTGAAGCCACTGGATGGCTGGCGACTGGCTACGATTCAGAAATGTGTGATATTTGCTGAAAGGAGTTGAGATACTGTACAGCTGACTCTACAGCCCAGCTAGTAACCGCTGAGTTTGGGTAACAGATACAAGCTTTTCTCTGTAACTGGAAGCAGGTTTTTTTCTTAACTATACAGGCCTGTAGATCTTATTCCAAGCCAGGCCTTAGAGTAATGCCAAGATAATATTAGTGTTGCCAGTCTTGATATCAGATGTGTTAACTGAGACCCGTGGTGGAGAACTGGTAAACGCCTGATCTGTCTGGCATAAAGTGGGATTATTTTTATCCAACATCTATCTTAGTTAAGCGAATGGTTTGAGGCATATTTAACGTAATGTGGATTACACTAGTCTTGACTGCGTGAAGTCAGTTTATTGTGTCTGAGTCTGTTCAGGCTCAGTTGACAGTGGCAGAGGTCGCAGTATTGGTAGTAGGTGACTGACTGACTGCCTTTCATGTCCATGGCGTTCACCATGATAAATGGGTGGACTGAGACTTGATTGCCTGACATCAAACCCGTATGACGTGATATGTGAGGTACGTCCCTACTGTTCTGTCTCCCCACCAAGGATGAAATCCTTTGACCTCCTAGAATAACAAAACTGCACACAGGGCCAGCTCTTGAGTTGCCTGAGCCTACGTGGCCATAGGCAACTGAAAGCCAGAGGTAAATAAGAGAATTCAGGAGAGAGCCAGAGGTGCAAAGCTGAGGGAGATGTTTGTCCCTGCAGTGGCTGGCACTGGGTGGACAGTGGTGGGTTGCTCTCTGCCCTATGAGGAAAGGGATTAATTTGGTCTTGGCTGCAGCTACTGCCTCAGGGCATGGATTCAATAATAAAAAAAACTAGCTGCTGCCCAGTGGGCTGTTCCCAGGAGGCAGCTGTAAATACACTCTCGCTGGCGTGCAGCGTTGCTCAGCAAGCGAGTGGCAGCGACATGAGAGGAGTTTGTGGTAATTGCCGCTACTGATGATGTGGTTACGAATGGCACCTTTCTCCATGGGCTGTTTGCTCTCCTGTGTCTTGTGAGTATGAGATGATTTCACTTGGTCTGCACTGCAGAATCAAATCTAGCTGTAAAAGCCTGCTCTGTACTGTCTCAAGCAACAAGGCGGTGTCTGACTGAAGCCTTGATTTGTCTGTCAGTCTCGTCAGGTTGTAGAGCTGTGCTTTTAACCCAGTGGTTCCCTCCAGTGTGCAGCCAGAACTCAACAGCTAGAGCATCTGGCTTGGTACCTCCACAGATTTCCCATGAAGATGTCCCTGCTCGCTGCAGGGGAGTTGGACTAGATGACCTTTAAAGGTCCCTTCCAACCCAAACCAGTCTATGATTCTATGTCAAGGACCAGTAAAAGGACACGATCTTCACCTTGAGGCTGAAGCTGCCAAGAGGAAACAGCCCAGGCTGAAGGAACAGGGTAAAAGGAATAGTCCCTTTTTTGTGCTTGACAGGTCAAACAGTGGAATTGCTGACATCAAATTAAGGAAGGGGAAACTGAGGGAATCACTCATCATTGGATACTTTATTAAAATAAGAGGGAGTCGAGAACATCAGAGCTGCAGTCATCTGCTGCCTGGCAAGAGTATCTGATAAGATTTCCTCCAGATATTTTATTGCCTGTGTGAAACCAAAGTAACTTCCCAAGAGGAAAATGAACCCTGATGTGTCTCTGAAGGGTGGGATTTGCAATGACTTATTTTGATACCTTGGCTGGAGCGTTCATTCCAGTCACACGATTTGCTTGGCCCCGTCCCAGTTAAATAGATTGCAATGTAATATGCCACTTCCTCCTCTCATTCATCCCACTGCTGAGGAATTAATACAGAATATTTATTTTGGCCAGTAGATTCCATTAAACCTGAGCGTCTGTTCCTTTTAAGGTTGAAAGCTGTAGACTTGGTTGTGTGGATTTTGGATAAAGATGACTGATGGTTTTATCCTTCCCATTCAGGCCAGTAATCGAGCTGGCAGGCGTGCAGGCAGTTAAAGGTCCTGTGCAGCAAACCAACACCATCACTCTTTCGGTATTAAACCAGTGACTTAAAACAATCTGGAATTTGACAAGTTCTCCATCCTGCTGATGTGTTTTTGCCAGGCAGGAAGAGAATTCCTGCCATTACTTTGAGCATGTATGAGTGAACAGGGGTGTGTGTGCCAAATGTGCCAGCCCACTCAGGTGCAGGAGGGAGCAGTAGCTGACAGAGTCCCTCAAAAAAGAGATGTGGAGTTTGGGTAGTTGCGGATGTCCCACAGCACCAGCCCCAGGGCTGGGCAGGAAATTGGGCAAAAGTAACTCCAAAACCTTGATAGTAAGCAATGCTTTAGTTGTTAATGTAAATAACCTGACAGGGTAAATTTAGCTGCCTGCTATGAAGGCAAGAAAATTGAAGGATAACTTCATTTTCCAGCAGATGTTATAGCTGTCTTCTCTATAGCCTGTTACGCACAGGACAATTATTGCTGCTGTTACTTAATTCTGCTTTGCAAGGCTGAATTTTTCATAGAATCGTTTTGATTGGAAAAGACCTTTAAGGTCAAGTCCAACCATTCCCCCAGCACTGCCAGGTCAACACTAAACCATGTCCCTCAGCACCACATCTACATGGCTTTGAAACCACCCCAGGATGGGGACTCCACCACTGCCCTGGGCAGCCTGGGCTGGGCCTTGACAACCCTCGGAGGGAAGACATTTTTCCCAATGTCCAACCTAAACCTCTCCTGGTGCAACTTGAGGCTGTTGAGAGAAGGGCCTGACCCCACCAGGCTCCAACCTCCTTTCAGGGAGTTGTGGAGAGCCAGAAGGTCTCCTCTGAGCCTGCTTTTGTCCAGGCTCCACAACCCCAGGTCCCTCAGCTGCTCCTCACCAGCCTTGTGCTCTAGACCCTTCCCCAGCTTCATTGCCCTTCTCTGGACACACTCCAGCCCCTCAAGGTCCTTCTTGTGGTGAGGGACCCAAAACTGACCCCAGGATTCGAGGGGCGATCTCCTCAGTTCCCAGTCCAGGGGGATGATCACCACCCTGGTCCTGCTGGCCACATTAGTGCTGATCCAAGCCAGGATGCTGGTGGCCTTCTTGGCCACTGGGCACACTCTGGCTCATCTTCAGGTGGCTGTCAACCAACCCCCCCCAGGTCCTTTTCATAGCCACAATAGATTTCATCATTACATTTGGGACTTCTGGAAGTCAGCAGATGCAGCAAGCCAGTACTGGTGGTAGTTGGCTGGTTGAAAGCTGGTCTCTATTGGTTCTGTTTAGTATAAAACTGACTGACCAGTGGACTAAGCAAGGTCTGCTTTCCTGGATGGAATGCTTTTTGCAGTTATACCTGCCTGCGATGTCATGTGGTGAGCTAGTAATGCTGAGAAAATAGTCACCAAGCTTGAACATTGCTCTTGGCAGCATTGTGTGAGGTAGTACTGGGGGGGTCATCTCAACTCCTGAATCTGCTGCTCTTCCTCCAGTTTACTTGTAAAAAAAAATAGCAATGACCACCCAGGGAACTAAAATTCATTGAGGTGTATTGTCTGGTAGCCTTTCTGAACCCGGGTCCTTAATGAACTGCTGCTGACTGCTGATGCCATGTTGTGTTCCAGGCTCTCACAGCGCTGCTCTCTGACGACAGCAAGTTTGGCTTTATCGTAATAGACGGTAGCGGTGCACTCTTTGGAACTCTTCAAGGAAACACAAGAGAAGTCCTGCACAAATTCACTGTGGATCTTCCAAAGAAGCATGGTAACGCTCTAGTCTATCTCCAGTGTTCAGCAGAACATCATGGGGTGGGTCGTGAGGGCAGGAGCAGGGTACTTGGCCTGTAGGTGTTCGGCTCTACTTGGTTCCTGGCTCCCCTGAAATCTGACAGCAAAGCCTCTGGTCTGAGCCTTCTGTCAGAATTAACGAATCGCTCTGATGTGCAGCTGATCTCCTTAAAGTGGCTCTTCTTATTTTTTGGCACATGTGACCTTTTACTTGGTCTTGGGACACTCTTTAACTAAATATTACTAGCACAAGTACTAATACTGCTTGGTAGGATCTTTAAAGTTTGTGTCTGACAGTGTTGCATGCAAGCGACAGTGAAAAGGAAGAAGCTTGTTCCTTGCAAGAAGCACAGAAGCCTGATGGAGCAAGCAAAATTCTAGTTCTGCTGCATGATGCTCTATTACAGTGAGCTGCTGATGAGCCCAGCAGATTGCCTGTTAGCTGCTCCTGGGTTACTGTCCTTCTCCATAGGGTAGGATGGGACAAAATGAAATAAAGTGTCTCCTCTGGTGAAGTTTCTGCAGCAGAGGCTGCCGAGATGCGTTGCATCGGCAAGAAAAGTATGTGGGGCAGTGTAGCAGGGGAACTGTCTTTTAACGAAAGTACAGGCCACAGAAAATGTGCACAGATGTTCAAAATTTCCATAGAGAGTTGCAAGAAAAGAAAAAAAACAAAACAAAACACCAACATATTTCCCTCCGTGGGATACATGGAGAAAAATCTCTTGCTCTGAGTGAACCCTCTTTATTCGCTTGCTGTTCCGATGAGTGCCCCTGGCTCTGCTTGTGGCAAACGAATTGTGGAGGCTGTGTCTGCCCTTGGCTTCAGGGCCAGTTGGGAACCTGTACTCATAATCTTCCTGAAATGAAATGAGTCCCCGGTTGCTACCTCGCGTCTGCTCTCTCGTGAAGGTAGAGGAGGTCAGTCTGCCTTGCGTTTTGCCCGTTTGAGAATGGAGAAGCGACACAACTACGTAAGGAAGGTCGCAGAGACGGCTGTGCAACTCTTCATTTCTGGCGACAAGGTGAACGTGGCTGGTCTCGTTTTAGCTGGATCAGCTGACTTCAAAACTGAATTAAGTCAATCTGACATGTTTGATCAGGTGAGTGGCCGCTTTGGAGCAAAGCCCGAATGTGGAAGCTGTCAGTAGTAGCATGGGGATACTAATAGTAGCTCTGGTGTGAGATGTGTCTCAGGAGGAATGTGTCTTAAGCGATCAAAACTAAAAATGTGAGGTATCCTGGAGAGGTCTCCTCCTGCAAGGAGGTAGGATCTCCTTTTCTTAGTAACACTGCTAAAAAGAAATCTGTCCTCCCCGGTTTTGAACTGGTGTTCATGTTCCCAAATCTAAAGTAGAAGCTTTATGGGAATTAAACTCCACTAAACCTAATCTCCGTGGCCCTGTTGCCTGAAAATTGTGCTTCAATATTAAGCATTCAGAGGACCCTCTGACTCAGAACCTCTGCTTGCAAGTGAAGCAAAATAGATTAATGCTGTGACTCTTGCCCGGTACTTTATTCTTGTGGCATTATGAAGTACTCTCATGGCAGTGCTGTGTAACAGACTCTTTTTCATGTCTCCTCTTTTTCTCGCTTAGCGGTTGCAATCCAAAGTGCTCAAACTAGTTGACATTTCATATGGAGGAGAAAATGGATTCAATCAAGCAATTGAGTTGTCAACGGAGGTCCTCTCCAATGTGAAATTCATTCAAGAGAAGAAACTAATAGGTACGTGACTACATGCCAGCCTTCTCCTGAGCCAGATAGGCTTGATTGAACGTGCTGATCTTGCTGAAGACCTCCTGGTAATGCCTTTGTGTGCTGCCTCAGCCCTGCAGTGCTTCCTGAGCGGAGCAGAGCATGACTTGTAGTGATCCTTCCAGTTACCTGTACACCTGAAATGCTGCAGAACTTAATGAGACTTTAAGGACTGGGGGGTTTTGTTGGTAGTTTTTTTTCCCCGCTGAACTTCTCGGATCTTCTCTGTTTTATCTTTTCCTTAGAGATCGCCTTAGTTTCAGGTCTTCTGGTGACATTTGGGTGGGAGGAGAAAAAAAATCTCCTTGGATTGCTTGCGTCTTCAGCAAAATAGGAGTTAAGATTTATTTTGTTTTAAGGTGGCAATGGAAATAATCCCTTGTTTGACTGTCAGCAGGCACACATTGCTAATTTGAAAGCACGGGAGGGCAATAATGACAGTTAGATACCTTACACTGAAGAGTGAGGTTAAATAGTTCCTGCTGGTGGGTTAGTCCAGTTCATGCCTCCAAAGCGAAGGGGAGACTTTCAGCGGAGTGAGACTCCTGACCGGGCAGCTTGACGGAGTTGGCTTTGTGCTGATGAATGTTTGAATGTTCTCAATGACATGCTTTGACATGTCATCATAGGATCCCTTGCTTCCTCCAGCAGCATTGCAGTCTCCCTTTTCCAGTTTCTTCTTGCATTCCAGTCGGGCTTGTTAAAAATCTGTGACACAGCCCGTGTTCACGACAGTCTCTTTCTTGGCTGCAGGACGATACTTTGACGAAATCAGCCAGGACACGGGGAAGTACTGTTTTGGCGTTGAAGATACACTAAAAGCTTTGGAAATGGGAGCAGTAGAGATCCTGATAGTCTATGAAAACCTGGATATAATGAGATACGTTCTGCATTGCCAAGGCACGGAGGGTAGGTAGCGTTTCTGGGAGACAGAAAGGTCCCTGAGGATTGAACACCTAAGCCGTCTCTCTTGGATAGATTATGCTGGAGGAACTCCCTAAGCAGATCTTTAAGGACTTACTTGAGGGGATGTTGTGTGGGCAGGTCACTAACTTGCAGCTTCCCAGCTGCTTGGGGGGAGAGGTCTGAAGCTAGCAAGCTCCCACTGTGGAGAAAGAATTGCGGTGCTGGGGTGGCAGTTGGTCACGGAGCAAGCGTGAAACACGCCTTTCAGTTGCCTGAGTATGAATGTGGTACCAGGGCACCATCGAGGGGAGACCGACTTAACCCTTATGGCCAGAACCACAGTTCTTACTGACTGCAGACAAACCTCCATAGGCCTACGGCAGGACCTCTGGTTTGGTGTTGGCACTGCAGTTGTTCTCTTCTGGTGGGTCCTGTTTGGTTTCTCATAGAGCTTTGGCTAGAAAGACAGGCAGTGTCAATGACCCCACCCTCCGTGCTGTGGTTGCTGGCTGTTGTCAGTCTCTTGCTGTCTTTTAACCTGCATCTGGTAGTCTTATCCAACCTAATGTGTTTTTCCTCTCCCTTCTCAGAGGAGAAGATCCTGTATTTGACACCAGAGCAAGAGAAGGATAAATCCCACTTCACAGATAAAGAGGTATTTCAGCTTTGAGACTTGTTGATTATTTTTTTTTTTCTTGGTGTGCTGCTGCAGCGTTCTGAACATCTGAGCTTAGTTTGTCATAGGCACGTGAGCATGATGACCTTTCTGGCACTAAGATGAGACTTCAAGACAATAGTCTGTGGCTTCTATTTACCTTCAGTGTAACCCCTGGATTCTAGACTTGCTTTTCTCCAGTCTTTCCTGCTGCCAATTCCAAGGTTGTGTAAATGAGTTGAAGTGACAGCCAATATGGGGTCTCTGACCACCATCAAACCACGTGCTGGTCTGGTAGCCACTGTGCAACATGCAGGCTAAGATCCCAAACCATTGTTCCCTGCTTATTGTGCACTGATTTGGTCAGTAAAAAAACAATTAGAAACTTATGGTAAGTGCAAGGGAGAGTTTCCTTCTACATCCATTTGAAATGTGGATCTGTCATTCACTGCCTGTGAGTTTCTTGCCTGTGCAGGTCAAAAAAAACCCTGATGGGCTGAGGGGTCTGTATTATTTTGCAGGATAAACTAGGCAAAAAAACCCCTTATCTCTCGCCAAAAGGATGGTCACCTCTGTCTTGTGTTAGAGCTGCAAGGGTGGCCATTTCCAGCCCCTTTCCCTCCTGGTGGGGTAATTGCTAATTCCTTCTGTGCACGGAAGGTTCACAACGTTATCTGCAATGATGTAGTGTTTCTATGCCAATAATCGCTCAACCTTCTCCTTATACAACCGTGCGCTTTACTTCTGGGTTTGCATAGGTCGGTATTTCCTGGAGTAAACAGCGTCTGGCTAGCTGAGTGGCGACGGGCTGCTCACGGGTTAGGAAGCAAATCTAAAGAAGCAGTGAAAACTTGGAGTGCAGCGTGAGGTGACAGTTGAGCAGAAGAATAAACAAAGGCATTTTCTCCCCTGCTTCTGTGCTAGCTGCCACAGTACAGAGGCTCCAAACGAGGCCTGTCGATATTTAATTTCTTAGCAGCAGGAGCCTTCAGCTTGTGCCAGCACTTGTCCAGTACAGATGTGTCAGGAATGCCCACCAGCTGCCCCACAAATGTGCCAGGCTGCTCCGGCCTGCTGAGCATGAAGGCTGCTGGCTCTGTCTCGGGATTGAAAAGACAGTGGTGATGTTTAAGCCAAAGGAACTTTTGGTATGAAATTTCTCCGTACCTAACGTGCAGTTAATGTAACGTTTCTTTTCTTTGTTTTTCCCCCTCAAATGTCTACGTAGACGGGCCAGGAACACGAACTGATAGAAAGTATGCCCCTTCTGGAGTGGTTTGCAAACAACTACAAGAAATTCGGAGCAACATTGGAAATTGTTACAGACAAATCACAGGAAGGATCCCAATTTGTGAAAGGATTTGGAGGAATCGGAGGTAAACCAAGAGAAAAATGGGCTGGGACCAGGTTATCAAATCAGTTAAAAAAGACAAGCGCAAGTGGGATTAATCTCACTCTTATTAACCAAGATACCAGTTTGAGAAACCGTTGTGTTTATCAGGGATCTCCAGGTGAATTCATTCCATATTCAGCAAGGTGATGCCGTGTTAGGCAGCTGTCACTTTCTGACTGTGTTCCTCAGATCCCTTTGTCCTTCAGAGTGCTCAGAGTGGGGAGTGTCCTTCTTTCCAGCTGCTGAATTTTCAGAAGGGCTGTGAATTGCTTCACTCTCTCTGCACGGTTGTTCTGTGGCAGACCATGCCCTGCTGAGTAGAAGTGGTGTATGACAAACAGCGGCCTAGTTCCTGAAGCAGCTGGATATCTGTTACTCATCTCTCAGAACTTCCCTGTACTTTGCTCCTTGGTTTTCAGCTTCTTTTCAAAAGAAAAGTATTTTTAGCCCGAATTGGTGGGGAAATGAGGCTTCTGAAGTCCTTCAGTCCTCTTGAGCTCACTGACCAGTTTCAGCTAAGTCTGGCAGAGGTGCAGACAGCTCGTGTGCTTCAGTCTGGCAAAAACCATTAGCAGGGTAGAGCCAAAGCACCTTCTGTGCACCTTGTTCTCCCCAGACTAGGGATTCCAGGACAAAGTTGTTGCTTATTTGCTGATAAGCCAACTGCTGCCGCTTGCTGTGTTTAGGTTGATGAATGTAAAACACAGAATCCTTTTGACATGTAGACCTTTCAGATCATTGAGTCCAACCCTTAACCCAGCACTGCCAGGTCACCATTAAACCGTGTCCCTCAGCACCACATCTCCTCAGCTTTGAAACCCCCCCAAGAGGTGGGGACTCCACCATTGCCCTGGGCAGCCTGGGCCAGCCCTTTACAACCCTTGCAGGGAAGACATTTTTCCAAATGTCCAACTTAAACCTCCCCTGCCACACCTTGAGGCCATTTCTTCTTGTTCTATCACTTGTTCCTTGGGAGAAGAGCCCGACCCCACCTGGCTCCAACCTCCTTTCATGGAGTTGTTCAGAGCCAGAAGGTCTCCCCTGAGCCTCCTTTGCTCCAGGCTCAACACCCCCAGGTCCCTCAGCTGCTCCTCACCAGCCTTGCGCTCTAGACCCTTCCCCAGCTTCACTGCCCTTCTCTGGACATGCTCCAGCCCCTCAAGGTCCTTCATGGAGTGAGGGGCCCAAAACAGACCCCAGGATTTAGGTGTGGCCTCCCCAGTGCCAGGTCCAGGGGGATGATCCCTGCGCTGCTCCTGCTCTAACAGTGTTTCTAACAGATAAGCAGAGATCAGTATGTTGTGAAGAAAATTTTCCCGGGGCCAGAGAACACCAGTCAGAAGGAAACAAGGTTGAATTTTTTGGCTATGTGAGGAGCAACAGGTTTCTAAGTTATCAGGGTCCGTGATTCCAGGAGTTCTTCCTGTCCTGCCAGTTCCAGCGTCTTTGCACGGTGGGATCCTCTTCGCTACCATTCCCTAGTCTCTGTAGGCTTGAAAGGAAATACTCCTTGAATACCAATACCCTCCACCTAAGGAAATGTTTCCAGTGACAAAGGCCTCCCAGAAACCCAGGTTGGTGTTGGTGGTGGGAAGAGTCCAGGAGGACAGCTGCTAAATCCTGCTTTTATTCCGGCGCAAGAGTTACTTCAGCGCAGCTGCCTTCCAAATGGAACTGGCAGGCCTTTGTCCGAGCAACGCTGTCAGGACAAATGGTTGGTTACTGGTTTTCTGGGGGAGATGCAGCCCTCCTAGAACAGGCTGAGCACTTCCAGAAGGAAGCTTGGCCTATGCTGGGCAGGTAGGTGTTTCCTTTGGGCAGTAACCTGCCTCTGGCCGTAACCTGAACGTGGTGTTTCCCCTGTAGCTGCACGTCAGTCCAAGCCTAACTTGTGATACAAGCGCTGAGTCAGGTCCTGAAAAGTTAACCGAGGAACTCTGGATGTGCAGACAGGGCTCAGTAAACTGTTGAAAATGCATTTCTAGCTCCTGGAGTTTTGAAAAAGCTAAAGTGTGTTGTTTTTACCAGGTATCTTGCGGTACCGAGTGGACTTCCAGGGCATGGAATACCAAGGAGGAGACGATGAATTTTTTGACCTTGATGACTACTAGGTAGTCGACCTGGGTCCGGCAAAACGTGCCTCGCCCCTCCAGCATCCAACCCAAGGAGCAAACTCGTGGTGGAAAACACAACAGATCCCTGCCTTAGAATTGGAACATTTCCAGAACTTGATCCACGAGCATTGGATTTAAAAAAGCAAAACCCTACACTTTGATTTGTCATAGTGTCAGTACAGCAGCAAACTACTAAGTTCCTATATGCCACTCTGGACTAATTTAAAAAGAATCCCAGTTTTTACTTTTACTCAATGGTGAAATTGGTTGCTCTTGTATTTTATGAAAATGATTTTTTTAACCTTCATGATACATTAACTGCTGTAAACCTCTTCCTTCAAAAAAAAATTAATAGAAGTAAGATCCTACTGGTTTGTTTCTCTTTACTTTGATTGGAGAAATCACTTGCTGCATTTTGCAGCAGCCTGACCCATTTACATGGCATTCTCAGCTTAGCCTGCAGAAGAAGAAACGAAATGAAATTGGAGCCATTCATTCTCTTTTAAAAGAATGAGAAGGCACTTCCCTGGAGTGCTAGCTTCTAACGTGTGGCTTGCAAATTCAGATGGTTTGGGGAGGCTTTACCAGCCAAACGTGCTTTAATCTATTTGCAGAAGCACTGCTCGTACAAACTAGGAAATGCACTTCCTTGATTGCAATGAAAATGCTGCTGAAGTCTTGGGTTTAATTAGGATTTGAGGAGTGCAGCCTTCAGGAATATTTTTTTCTTTTTTTTCAGTCTTGACAGAAAATAAAGCTCTGATTTCAGTGAAGTAAGGTACACTTTGCTTTTCGTTCCTCAGTAAGGTTTTCTTTTTGCTTTAGGACTGCGTAAGGTTTCCTTGATGTGAGTTTGAACCCACGGTTCTTTAATGGAAGCGGGTATTTTATAGGAATAATTAGGGAGTGGAGTCCTTGGCTGAAACCTTAGCGCTGGTGCATTTGGAGCACTCGATGCCGGCCCGCGGGCCGTTCACAGCCCCCCGGGGACAGCCATCTCCCAGCACTAAGGCAGTCTGTGCCAGCCCCCAAGCGTCCTCAGAATCTGATGCCCAACTCTGCAGCGCCCTTAACGGGCTCAAACTTCTGGTGGCATCAAGACTGAAGAAAGCTCGTTGTCCTGCCTGCTGTAGAGGATGTGTTTCAACCTCCCAGAAATGGCTGAGGGTTTTTCAGGTGCTCTGGCAGGCAGAGAGTGGAGGAAACACAAGGTAATGCACAAGTCTGGCTTCTTTTTGGGGGTGACTGGGTTCTCGGACGGGCGCTTGGACATCACAGCCCCTGGTCCTTCTGTCCTTCACTGGCTCTGTCGCTCTGGGTGCACCAGTCGAAAGCAGCTTCTGTTCCAAGTTGCATACCTGCCTGTTTTTTTTTCCCGATTAATCCTGTTTTCACTTGAACGGAGCCGGGGAGCTTGTCTTAAAATTTCTGCCACGCTGTTCTTTGAGGTCCAAAATTCCTGTCGTTGTGAGCGATCTGATCCGTAGCCCTGGTTTAGAACCCGGCAGACGGCTCTGCCGCCGTCGTTTCCGCATCAAAGCTGGAATCTCTCACGGAAGGTGTGGCTGGGTCTGCCGTGGATTTGCCCAAACCCACGTTTGAGCACATCTGCGGCCTCCACAGCGGGATGTTCTGGATGTTGCCATTGTAAATGGGTCTAATGTGACATGACAAGACCAGAAAAAATTGGATGTAAATTTACATATTTTTTTTTTTTAATATACTGCTTGTTGTTTCACATGATACATTAGGGTATGCAGCTCCTTTTTTTTTTTTTGTAGTTTTTATTTTTACTATTTAAGTTTGGAAATGATGCCAAATTTTTGTATTTCTTTAATCAATGTGTTCTCTTCGGTGATATATATTGCATTATATATTGATGTGTATATCAATATATACTGATATGTATTACACTTACACATACAAACACGTTAAACGGGGGTGAGAAATCCTAGCCTTCGCATACTATATAGCCTCTGCAGAGAGATCCCAAGCAGTGATATCTTGGTGTTGTGATGTACAGAAATGGAGAAGAGTATTAAACCATATTTAAGAATATAGTGCGGACTCCTGATGATTTTTTTTTCCTTTGGTCCAGGAAACGCGCGCTTTACTCTCAGCTCGGGGGCCAGCGCTCGAGTTTTGAGGCGGCTGTTGCATCGCTGGGCTTGAACATCATGTTTCTTCATCATACTGAGTCGCTCTTTTAGGCTGTAGCAGAAATCTGACTTCAGAAGGGGGGATAAAACCCAGCAGCTCAAGTCCAAAGGCGCTTGTGCTGTGAGTGTCACCCAAGGTGGTCTGCTGAGTGGCTGAAGAACACTCTGCAGATGCTGAAACCTGCCCTCTATGTTCCCGTCACAGAACACCTGCCTGGTCTGGGGTTTTGTAAGAAGCCTTTTCTACCCCGTTTCTTAGTGCAGGACAAACCCCCATCAGAAGCATACGTGCTGCCTGGGCCCGATGCCTCCAGCTTCTCCTGTGTCCACTTTGCTGCTGTGTACGGCCTCGGTACAGAAACCTGGTCACCGTTCAGCTCGTGGGGCAGATAAAAGCATCCAGCTGAGATCAGCATAAAATATTTTAAAAAAAATAATAAAATAATCCCGTCAGTCAGCGCATGTCACGGGAGAAGCCGTTGCTTGCAGAAAACGGCCCACGCAGTCTCAGCAGCTGGTGGAAGCAGGAATGGGGATGTATAGTGTTTTCAGAAACCCCCGGAAATACTTCTCAGTTAACCCTTTACTGGCAGCAACAGCAAACCTGGTTTCTGCCGTTCGGCTTTGCTGCATTTCCCGGGGAGAGGAGGAGCAGCGCAGCCCGGCTGCAGCCGAGGGGTGCCCGGGAGCTGCCTGGCTCTGCGCCGTTGGGAGCTGCCGTTTCCTCACGGACTGATCTTCTCCGCTGGTTCTCGGGTCCCTCTCAGCTGAGGGCTGCCGAATAACTCTTTCCTCAGCAGGGATCTGATCGTGATTAGCCGGAATCAAGAGAACGCATAGTTTTGCTTCCAGTGCGTCGCGTGGAGCTGCTTCTGTGCCTCTTGGTGAGGTTTAAGGGGTGCCCCGAGGGCCCCGATCCTGCACCGGTTCGCACCTGAGCTTGGACACCGCGGCTGGCTGGGAGAGGCTCATGTGAGCACTCGCGGCTGATGAGCACCTTCTGCTTGCTGTCCGAACGCTGTTTTTCTCTCATACCAAAGGGCTTTAGCTCTTCTAAACGCCTCACCTGCCCCTGCCTTACGCCCTCGGTGACAACTGCTGAAGTTTTACGTTACGCCTCGTGAGTCCCTCCTGCTCTTACCGTGTCCCCCAGCTCGGTTTGGCGTTGGCAGCGTGCACTCAGAGATGCTGATAATGCGCTTTTTAAGCACTACTTTGTAATTAAAGACAGAATTTGCCCTTTATAAGTTGTTATTTTGGGTGCTGGAGCCCGGCCTGCGCTGTTGTTGCTCGCGGGCTACAAATGCCATTGTCCCGGGAAGCCGAGCGCAGCCGGTGGCGCTGACAGGCAGCTCTGGAATTTCACCCGGCTATTTTTAGTCGGTGGTGAAAAATCGCACTTCCAACACTTTTACATCCTCACCAGTGCTTAAATGAATCAAAGGGCGGATCCTGAGTTCTGGCTAACGAGCGGGACGAGGAGGTGACCTTAAGCTGCTGCGGAGGCTGAGCTGGTGACAAGGTGAAGTGCAGCTATGGGAAGCCCCAGCTCTGCCGGGCCTCGCTTGGAAGGGAAGGGGCTGCGAGGGTGGTTGGACATCACTGCACAGCCATGGCCACCAGTCTGTCCTGCTGCATGCTCCGTGGCTGTTGCAATGCTGGAACAGTTCCTGGCTCCTTGCTCTTCTCCCCATGCTCCTTCTGGGGCTGTTCCCCTCCATGTCCCTCTGCCGCTCCACAGCAGTGCTGTGCATGCAGGTCTCCTCTCCGTGGAGCCACAGCAGCAGTAGCCACCCTGGACGTGGCAGCTCTTCGAAAGCCGGGACCTGGAGCAAGGAACTCCTCAACAATACTGTACATAAGTCCAGGTGGCTGAATATCAAGCTGTCACATGTTGGACTATTCTCTCTAACTCTAGCCGTCTCTGTAGCTGTAAGACAAAAAGTTTCTAACCTGTAGTTTCTTTTCTTTAATGCCAGGGCAGGAGGTTTCTCAGAAGCTGCTTCACTTGTTTGGCCGCCAAGTTTCCCCACTGGCACAAAACCCCTCCATTCTCTGAATCCCAGCCGAGTTTCCTTGTCTTGGTGTTCCCTGCCACATGCCTGGGGAGTCCCAGGTGGCTGCTTTGCTGCTTGCTTTCCCTGTGCTCTGACTTCAGGACTTGGTTTGAAAGGGGAGACCTTCAGCTGGGTTTGGTAGAGGCTCCCAGTAGGCTCCAGTTACCCGAGAGCTGCTCTACATGTCACCAAGGCTCAAGCAGCCCTGTGGAGGTAAGAGGGTACCGAGGGCAGTCTCTCCTGGAGGGACACGCACTGGAGGGCTCTCACTCGGAAGTGTCACGGGAGAGGACACCCATGGCTGGCTCTGGTGGTGGCTGTGGCTGATTTCTTGGGACTGCTTTCAGCCCAGGTTGCTGTAATATTGTAGAAGAGCTCCTGAATGTTCCCGTGTTGCCACTCAGGCTGCTGCGTGAACCCCCCAGGAACACTCAGGATGCCTCTGACGGGCGCACTGACCCGCTCGCCGGTTAAATGCACCGCATGGCGTGTAACCGCCGGATTCGGTAAAAGGAACCGCACTTGCCGTGTGTGACCTCGTGCCCGCTCCTCCTGCGTGAGAGCTTCTCCTCCTCACGTGCAGCCACGTAAAAGCTCCATCACATCTCCTCTCCATCTTTGCTTCTCTAGACTAAACAAACCAGCTCCTTTGGTCCTTCGTCGGGGATCAGGCTGCGACGGGAGCCTCTCCCCTGGCCGCTGCCTGCGCCAGCGCTTCGCGGTGCAAGATGCTGGGCACAGCCCGGGTCTGGCACGCCTCTTGGCCACGGGTGGTCCTGGGATGGGGTTGCACAGGAGGACACTGACTCGGAGGACTGGTGTGGGGGAAGGACGTGCAGGGTGCAGAGCTCGGGGTTACCCCCGTGGGGTGGTGCTGCATAGTCATGGCTGAATTTACCCAAAATAGCAGAGGAGTTTGTGTTACATGTATTAGATCTTTGTTTGACTTGGATTAGAAATTAGGGAGAAGTTCTTTGCTCCGAGGGTGGTGAGACACTGGCCCAGGTTGCCCAGAGAGGTTATAGATGCCTCAGTGCTGGATGTGTTCGAGGTCAGGTTGGATGGGGCTTGGAGCCAACCTCTCTACATACTAAATGCTGCCTCCAGGGAGGGGGGAGTGACGCTCCCCGGTGTTGCTGGAGGCTTTGGTGCCTTTCTCAGGACTGTTTGGCCAGGACAGACCCACACCCACGTACACCAGCCCCATCCAGCCCTGAGCCAGACACACTTCTGGATATCAGCGCTTACTGTGAGCTTTGAAATGCTGCTCCCTGAATCTGGAGCCCCTCCAAACCGGCTGCCCCCATCCCTGCGGCTTTGCTGGACGCTGATGGATTGAAGCCTCTTGGGTCAGCAAGGTAGAAGGCAAAAGTTTACTTGGAGATGGTTTCTGTTTAAAGAAGGGGGTTTGGTCTCTATTTAAATAGCGGTTAGGTTTGCTTAGTGCTTAGCTTATGCTGGGGAATTTTGGAGCTGTCTGCAGGAGCCCGCTGTGGGGCCAGGTGATGGGTACGGGCAGAGGGACCATCTCGTGTCCCCAGAGCCAGTTTTCATTAAGAACAACCTCTGTTTCTACACTGCTTGCAAGGACCGCCTAAGGAAGTTCCCGCTGATTCACTGCCTGAGGAACGCGGCTGGTAACCAGCCGAAAGGACGATGCTCGTGCTTGGCAGACGAGCTGAAGCACGGGGACTTTCCGTGTGAGGCACCAGCGTCAGAGGTGCAGCAAGAGGTTGCCGTAAGCTGAAGTCAGCTGCCTTCGCTCCAGCGCTGCTTGGGAGCCAAGAATTTATTTCTGGAGGGTGGGGAGGGAAGGGAGGGTGCTTAACACCCGCGTCACGGGTGGCAGCGAGCCATCGGGCCGCCTCTCCTGTACCTGTTGTTCCCCATTTCCTCACACATCCAACATCCTCTCTCTTCCTCACCACTCTGCCTTTCACCACGTTGACTTTAAGACTCCACTTAACATGCTTGTTTTATTATGCTGGGATGGATTTGAGTTGGATCTGTGGCTGAAGGAATCTTGAACACTTGCATCCTCTGGGCATCCCAGGTGTGACCAAGGTCTGCGTGGTTTTCCCGAGCACGTTTAGGGATGGCAGAGACGTGCTCTGCAAAGCTGGGGAGGACGAGGGGCTGTCCTGGAGCCACACCGTTGCATTTCCACCTCGAGATGAGCCTTGCTGCACTCCAGCCTGGCGTGCTTTGGTGCCTGGGTCACGCGTGTTTGCTGGAGGAGGAACAGCCCCAGGAGGAACATGCGAGGGGTGTGAGGAGGACACTGAGGGGGAACGTGCTGCAAGTGGCTCTGGTGCGAGGAGCTGCCCCTGGCAGTGGCTCGGAGCCGCTCCAGCGCGCCGGGGGACGCCACCGGGCTGGCTCTGATGGCTCGTTAGTTTTTGTGTAAGATCTTAGTTATCCCAGGCATCTCAGAGCTCACTCGTGGGGAAGGCAGCGGCTGGGTTTCAAAGAGAGAAGGACGCACGTGGGAGGTGAGTGGAGATGGCACCGAGACAAGCTCCTCTGCTGTGAGTGGAGCTGAGGATCATTTAAATTAAGTGCAAATTACGCTCCTGGCCTTTTCCTTGCTGAGGGGGAGGTCCTCTCACCCCACGGGCGCAGACCCCGGCGTGGGCCGCGCTGATTGCGCTGGGACTTGCGAGGTGGCCCTGAGCCACGTCACCCGCGGTGCGGGCTACCAGGGAAATCAAAGAGCTGCTGTAACCTGTAAACGCACACCCGAAACTCGGGAAGAACCGCTGTTCCCGAGCCTGTGCCGGTGCAAAGCTGCGTTTCCTCTGGTGTCTGGCCGGAGAGGGGGTGCGGGGATCTTCAGGGCTCTGCTTTGTAGCTCAGGGGGCTCCCAAGCAGGCTCCTGCAGCCCGGGCTGTGCTGCTCGGGACAGAAACCCCATGTCCAGCTGGGACAGCAGGGTCCGGGAGGAACCCCGGGGCACTCGTCCTTCCCAGAGCCCACACCCTTGTAATACGTGGTAAAAAATAACCTGGAAATAAATTCCCCTTAAGACCAACAGAAGGGCTGGGGCTTTCACCTGCAAAACCAGCGGGTGGTTTAATCTCTCACTGCCCAGTGTGGGAATAAAGACTGTGCATGAACTGCTTCTGTTCTCCTGTTCTAGGAACTGAGCTCCTCGCGGTCCCTCGCTGGTTTGCTTAGGTAGGTGGACGGGCCTGAAGGGTCCCGTGTCGTGAAGCAAGTCTGTTCGTAGCTTTCTTGTTGTCTCCCAGTCAATTATTGGCTTTGTGAGGTTGTTTTACAGCTGGCAGGACACCAGCTGCCCAAGTGTTACTGCCTCCCATGCAGGATGGAGAGCCAGCACTGCCCACTTCCACTTGTAGCAGCGACTCTCCTGCTCGTACAGTCAAAAGCTCCTTCTGGGTAAGTTGTCTGCTTCCAACCCGTCTGTTGGCAACTTTCCTGTCTGGCTGATGGATAAATTTAGTTAAATTCTGAGGACTGAGCTTTGCAGCATGTTCGCCATAGATGATCCAGTTCTTGAGGGCAACAACCGCGTCATTGCACAGAGCTGAGGGGAAGCTGGGAGCGGAGCGAGCTGCTGGCAGCTCTGCTGTCCAGCGAGGAGAATTCGTTGCAGTGGTGGTGAATCGAGTTCAAGCTGAGCTGCAACAAGCTGAGGCCAAGACAAGTCCAAAGCGTTTGTGATAGTGATGGCAGCAGCGTATTTGCCTTGCTCCAGCCCACGCCAGGACCGACAGCCCCAGGCTGGGCTTCCGTAAAGACAGTTTGGGTCTGCTTTCAAATCGTGCAGTGACGGCAAAATGGAGGGTGATGTGCCACGTGAGGGGTGGAGAAATCTTTCTTGTCCTACCTGAAAAAAGAATCATAAAATCGTTTTGGTTGGAAGAGACCTTTCAGATGGAGTCCACCCGTTCCCCCAGCACTGCCAGGGTACCACTAAACCATGGCCCTCAGCACCACATCTCCATGGCTTGGAAACCCCTCCAGGGCTGGGAACTCCACCACTGCCCTAGTCAGCCTGGCACAGCCCTTCACAGCCCTTGTGGGGAAGAAATTGTTCCTCATGTCCAACCTCAACCTCCCCTGGCACTAAATTTCCTCCTGTCCTGTTAAATATTGGTGAGAGCCCTGGGAGGTCTGCAGAGCAAGGCTGGCTCTGAGGTTAAAGTGCGGATTTTGATGCTGCTTTTTGTTCTCTCCATCCAGCACAGGGTGAAAATACATTTTAATTTCTTAAGTGTCCAAAAAGTGCTGAAGGTGTCAAGAGAAAATGAAGACATTGCTGGAATAACCCGTGGGCGTGTCTACAGCAAGTGCTTGCCAGTGAGTATGGAAACAGATGTATTGCAGACATCCGAGACAAGAAATAAATAATCAGAAGGGTTCGTGGTATTTGGGGTTTGTTTTATTTTATACTGGGGCACCAGGAGGTTGGGTTTTTTTGTAGTTTTTTTCCTGTGACAGGAAAAGTTATTCCATATTCAAGACTAACTCCAGCCATGCTGGAAGGGTTTATGTTTCTGGCTTCCCCTGTCTGTGTATGCAGAGAGCAGCTGTGTGCTGTTTTCTTACCCCTAAGAAATGGTTTCTGGTTTTGGGGAGAGCTGGGGAGTGGTGCTACAAGTCTGACCTGGGTGAGAAGAAGACAAGAGGGTCTGTGAGGGAGTGCAAAGGAAGGCGGGGTGCAGAGGGTCAGATGTCAAACCACGCTTTGGAGTGGACTCTTCCAGCTGTCTCACCTTTAGACCCCAAAATCGCATCCTGCTGTATCACGTCGAACCTGTCAGCTGAAGGAGCAGAAGCCGAGCGCCGTGCGAAAGCAGCGCCACGTCTCTGGAGAAGGTGAGCGGCAGCCGGGAGCCACCACACCCAGCCCTCCCCTGCCCACACCTCCTTTCTCTCATCCTTGCCCCCTTCCTTAGCTCCAAATTTATATCACACAGACAAAGCCACAGGACAGAAGAACAGGGGTGCTGTATCCCCTGCTTGGGAGCACATCCTGTGTGGGCGCTGGGAGCCCCAATGCAGTGGTGCCGCCTGTGCCAAGAGCCCCGCGCCCACATCCTCGTGAGCAGTGGCTGTGCGAGAAGGAGCCCCAGGCCCCCCAGAACAGCCCAGCGGGATTTGCTGCTCCGCATCCTGCGTGCTCCCACAGCAGGCAGCACCTCCTCCTTCACCTGGGGATGTGGGGGTTTTGCACGGGTGTATTTTTTTTTTTTCCTTCTTTACAATAGCAGTATTTTGTGCCCCCCTCACTTCTAAGCTCAGTGTTTTAGGTGCCGTAGCAGAGGTGGGTAAGGACCGGCTGCTTCTCTCTGGGTGGCAGCAGAGTCAGTGCGTCTGTTACTGGGCAGGAGTAAGAATCCCTCTGGAAAAAATGAGCAGTCGGATCGCTTAAAAAAAATCATCAAACCTACTCTCACCTCATTTTGGCTACAAAATATTTCTCTGAAGGAAGAATAAACATTTTCATGCTTCAAGTGCAGTCATCCCTGCCCCGAGAAGAATGTTTATTTATGTCTTACTCCTACCAGCTCTAAGTTCAAGAATTATTCTTCCAGCAGGAGCATTTGAAATGTATCTGCCCGTGCTTTCCTTGTGCTGTAACTCGTTACTGGCCATTGAGAAACCTCTGATCCCTATCCAAACAGCCAAATAAACGATGGCAAGATCCTAAGACGAGGGGCTTAGTGAGTAAACTATGTTAGGCTGGGGATTTCAGGAAAGCATCCGAAGTTTGGGAAATGGATACACATGGAGCTGCTGGAGGATTTTTGCAGCTAGCTCCTGCTGGCTCCAGAGCAAATCCCACAGATCGTGTCATTTTGCCACTGCCTGTCTCTTATTTAATTTTTTTTCCACCTGTCTGCAGCCTTGCAGTATCCACGGTGGGACTGGGGGCAGCGTCCTTGCCGGTGGGTATGGAGGAGCCTGTCTGGGAGGCACCCGCAGCCAGTCGCATTTATCCTCGTCAGGTGGGTGTTTAACATCAAAGGGGGATCCCTGAAATACAGGACAAGCTGAGAGGGTGATTGCCATCTGACGGGGCTGTGCGAGGCCGAAAAGAATGCGGAAAATGGACACAGGCTTAGAAATAATTCACTTCATTATACAGACAAAATGTGGGGAGATAACAATCGAATCATACTCTGACAGGGAGGCACTTCTGTGCTGTGCCAGTCCTAATAATACCCTCCCCAGGCGCTTTGTGGTGCCAAACCACGGCAGCGTGAGCCGCAGACAGACCTGCCAGTGTGGGAGGAGAGGTTGGAGGGGATTAGTGAGGAAATCCTCCCGTGGGGCTGGGCAGGCTGCGGGGTGGTGGCATGGCTACCTGCCAGGATCCCCCCGTGAGTGCCGCCTGCCCAGCCCTGACGCAGTTTGCCCTCCCCTCCTGCCTCTGTTGCAAGAGGAAATGGGTACATCATGTGGTGAACGTAGGGAAAATGTGGGCTTCAAGTGGTGGATGAGTTTCGGTTGAGGTCCCAGGCCAGGTGGTGGTCTGGGTTGGGACTGCATCCTGGCACGTTCCCAGCTCATCGGGGCAGCCTCTCGCCCCCTCGCAGAGTGGACATGGTGACTTGGATGCCCACGGCTTTTGGGACAGTGCTGGTCTTGGGACCTGGTTTTTTTTTTTTTAAACACATGATTACTTTTGCTTCGATAAGGTCAGGATGACATCAACCTCCATGAATTCTTGCCCTGTTGCACAACGTGGAGCTCTCTCCAGTTTGTTGGCGCCGGGACTTTCCCTCTTGCACTTCCCCCTCATCCTCATCCTCGCAGGAAAACTGGCAGAGTGAGTCCTCTTAGGCTGAAACTGCCCCACCGCCTTCCACCCCAACAAGGTCATCGTCAGTGCCTAATGACTAGCTTTGTCCCTGCCTTGCTGATGTGCAGGTGTGTGACACAGATCTTCGGGCAAATGGTGCTGGCCACACAGGGAGGAGTTATTGATAGAGCGTCCTGTTAACCCCAGTTCAGAGCTGCTCCTCGGCTCCCTGCAGCCCTGTGGTTCATGTCGTCATGGGAACTAGATAATCTTTAAGGTCCCATTCTATGATTCATCAGAATCTGATGGTTTTGTACCTCACGCTAAGCTAATCAAAACCTGGGGTTTTCATCCATCTTATTAGACCTTGCCTTGGACACATTGCTCAGTCCTCCTGAGCTCTGAAGTAACGAGTTGCTCAGAAACAATTTTAATTTGCAGGTCCAAGGATCAATATCCCCTGCTCTTGCTTTTCTTGCTGTTCTGCACTGAAGCCAGAAAACCTGTTTTATTTTATAATGCTTTCCTTAATTGTTTTCAAAGTTCTTCACTTTCTTTCATATTGTAGAAATACTTTCCACACAATTCAAAGCAGGTTACAGGAACTCAAGTCCCACCTGACAGCTCGCGTCACAGTGTCAATGACCCACGCCTGCTTCTGCCACGTCCGTCGCTGCGATGCATTGGCCACTCAGGCTGCCAGGCCGAGGCCACGGATTTACTCTTCACATAAATGGAGAAAATTTTGCCTTGTTTTTCTCTTTCTCTCTTAGATTTTTTTTCTCTTTCCTTATGTCCTGGCCAATCTTCGCCATAGCCGGAAAACTCGCCTGCCTGTAGAGCTCTACTTTGGAAAGCACCACATAAAATAGTATTGTGCTGGTCAGCAAATCTCTTTCCTGCGTATATTTAGACCAAGACATGCTGATTTTTTACTTTGGTGTCACAAACAACTATCTGCTGCCTTGTTTCCTCTCCAGAGCGGACGTCTGATTACAGGGAGAGCCAATCCAAGCTGGGTTTTGTCCCACCTTCTTCTCGGTGGCATCTTTGCGAGCTTGCCGAGTTCAGTGGCGTTGCACAACACGAAGAACAGGCTATAATTTGACCTGTGAGTCCTTCACTGTAAGTCGTGATGTGAAGGTGGAAAGAATTCGGCTCAGCTGTCAGCCTGGGTGCCCAGGTTTGACAGGAAAAGCCCTCAGATGTTTTTTCACATGGAAGTGGAGCGTGTCTGGGTAGGGGTCAACTGGCGCTTGCACAGCCCAAGCTGATGTTTGCGTTGGTGTGGGAATTTGGGCTTCATAGTCCCAGCGAGAGGGACTTTGGGCCAGTGGCACGGTTGGTATTCCCTTTGTCCAGAAGAATGTAAATGGAGCAGCTTTTGGGGGACATCAACGTTTCACCCCCAGCCTCTGAGCAGCAGCAGCTTGTTTCATGGCGAGGGAGACCTGCTGATCTTGGTTTTCATTTTTAAATGCTATTAATAAAGTTTAGACCTCACGGTAAGTATTCCTTTAAACATTTTTTTTTAAAGAATAAAAGACATTTCTGCTGACATAAATGTCCTGTCAAGCAGGTGCGTGGTCAATAAGAAAGGATTTTGCACTATTTCCATTCCTTAACCATTTGGCAGAGTTTTCAAACAGGTAACGGAAAAAAATTGCTTAGCATGAAGCTACCGAGTCCATTTTCATCACTAGTGCTGTGCTGTCACACCAGACTGCTGCTTATGCCATTTTTGCTTCCAATTTCCAGTGCCTACAAATGCATTTGGTCCCTGCTGTGTCGTCAGCTCATGGCTGCCATGCCCTTGGTCCCGCAAAGCACCTGAGCTTGCAGCATCGCCGAGCCCGTCACCCCACCTGAGGCTCACCCCAGCTGGCTCCCGGCAGCCGGAGCCCACGGGCGGCTGCTCGGAGCCTCCCTGCGCTGGTGGTAGCGGAGGATGGTGACAAGCTGCCGTCTGCCAGCACGGTACAGACCTAAAGGTTGAAAAAGCTGCTTGTTGTGATCAGCTAGGTGGAAATGCCACCATCTTACCCAAGTGTTTCCATGTCTCCTTGCAAGCACGGCACATCTCCTTGCCACGCTTTTGATTCAGGCCTTTCTGTTTTCAACCTAATCTAGACCAAAAGTTTCCCCTGGCAAGGACCGTCTGTTTATTTCCCCAGTGCTGTGCTTGCTGTCAGTCAGCATTCAGTAAATAATCCCATTTCCGTGCATTCCCCATGGGGTGGATCCTCGTCCCACACGGGGCTGGCCTGCTAAGCAGCTGGAGCAGCAATGCAAGCAGAGCTGGGTTCTCCACTTAAAAGCAGGGACACGATTGCCTGCCCGAATGGTGCCAGCAAGATAAGTCCTGGGGCATGTGACTGGGTAGAATGGGACTTATTAAATAAAACTGGTTATTGAATAGCCCAGTGTGCAGAATCAGGATGTGATTCTGCCCTTGTGAGGTCACCTCTGGAGTATTGGACCCAGGGCTGGACTTTGCGGGTGAAGAGAGACAAGGAACTACTGGAGTGAGTCCAGCGGAGGCTACAAAGATGCTGAGGGACCTGGAGCATCTCTGTGTGGAGGAAAGGCTGAGAGCCCTGGGGCTGCTGAGCTGGAGAAGAGAAGACTCAGAGGGGATCTGATCAATGCTGATCCATAGCTAAAGGGCGGGGGCAAGAGGATGGGACCAGACTCTTGTCAGTGGTGCCCAGCGACAGGCCAAGGGGCAACGGGCACCAACTGGAACCCAGGAGGTTCCAGCTGAACAGGAGGAGAAATTTGTTTGCTGTGAGGGTGTCGGAGCCTGGCCCAGGCTGCCCAGAGAGGTTGTGGAGCTTCCTCTGGAGAGATTCTAAACTCACCTGGACACGATCCTGAGCCCCCTGCTCTGGATGAGCTGCTGGAGTAGGGGGTTGGATGAGATGATCTCCAGAGGTCCCTTCCAACCCCCACCGTGCTGGGATTCTATGTATTGTCATGCTTTCCTAATTCAGCACAGTTTGCAGAAGCTGGTATTTTTCATTGGTTCTAGGAGAAAGCTGACACTACTTAATAGTTTGTAATTCTAAAAAACATTGTGCTAACAGGTTTCAGCGTATTCCCCATTTTCTGAGGAAAAAGGTACTGCCAAGAATCTGGGTCAGAGGTGCTGTAACAGCTAGTAGTAGTTAGCTACAATGTAGCCCAAAATATAGCTACAAAAACAACAAAGTATGGTTCCTTGTGACAATGTTACTCTTTGTAAATCCCAAGATAAACCTCACTGTGATATTGACAAGTCTGCCCGTGACTGACTTTTTCACCCCTTTTGAGCTCCCTCCTCCCCGAGCTCCTTGATTGTTCTCCTTCCTCCCCACGTGTTTCTGATTTTTAACTAGGAGAACATGGTTCTCAGGTGTGGCACCAGCAGGGGCCCGGTCTCTCCTCCGGGTATGTCAGAAGGAGCTGAGACGCGTCCAGCTGATGTGGGGACTGGCTGCTGGAAGGCTTCACTCTCCCTCCCTCAGTCAAGGTACCAAAGAAGGAAAATGAAGCGGACTCCTGGTTCAGTACCAGGATGTTAAAACTGACTGGGATAAAACACTTACTGAGAAGGGGATAAAGCGGTTTATTTAGATTTGGTTATTGGTCAAACAAGTCAGGACAGCAAACGCAGGAGGACGGTGGAGCCAGACGAGGCGGAGTGGCAGGCGAGCACGGAGCGAGCAGACGGCGGGGCCCCAAAGGCTTTTCCCGGAGCTTTTGATTCCCCACCATCCTGCACCAAAGCCCGCGCTGTTTTCTCCTCCGCCGTGACCGAGGGAGCCGAGCGGCTGCTGCGCTCGCCTCGTCCGGTCCTGCGGCCCGTGGGAAGGACCCTGGTCCTGGGGAGCGTGGCGAGAGACGACG